>JAJJMA010002700.1:0-16642 GCA_023529015.1 Papaver nudicaule
CGAAGAAACTTGAGATCAGGTTGAGGATGTGTTTTGGGTATGAGAGTTCAAGATTCCCGTCGTGAAGTCGACTGGAAATCTCCAAGGCTAGAACGTATTTCGATTCTCAGGTGTTTTCTCTGAGGCTCTTGGTTGTTTCTGTGTGTTCTGAACGTTCTTGGACGGATGTTCTTAATGTTCTTCTTGGAAAATAGAGGAAGCCTCTATTTATAGTTTGAAGTCACCCTGATCTCTCGACAGAGAAGGTGGACGTCGTGGAAGAGTGGAGGAGTGGAGGACATGCGTTGGTTTCCGTAACTGCCTGAGTTGTGTGGAACATGCCCACTCGCGCCATCTTCTCGTAACTGCCCACTATCTCCATCAGTTTCTTTCAACTGTCGTAGACCGCCAGACCAATACCCCTAAAGTTATCCCCCCGTGTGACGTTTTGATATCTCGAGCGAGTGATACGCGGATATTGCGTAGTTGAGTTGAGTAGAGTAGGGTTGTACGACTGATTGTCGTGACCAACATGATGTAGTGTCTCCTGGACACAAGTATAGGAGTGGCCTTGGTCTATGGCCAAGGCCATAAGTGCTTGATGGTGCTTTGGCGCTTAGTTATGGTGGCGCCATGGCCTTGGCCTTTGGCCAAGGCCAGTTTGAAACGCGTCTTTGGCGCTAGTTAAAGGTCAAGGCCAGTTTAAAACGCGTCTTTGGCGTTGGTTATGGTGGCGCCATGGCTCATGGCGCCACGGCCTTGGCCTTTGGCCAAGGCCAGTTCAAAACGCGTCTTTGGCGTTGAATGTGGGGGCGCCATGGCTCATGGCGCCACGGCCTTGGCCTTTGGCCAAGGCCATCTTGTTGTGGCGCCATGAATTATGGCGACACGGCCTTTGCCTTTGGCCAAGGCTTATCTTGTTGTGGCGCCATGGATTATGACGCCACGGCCTTGGCCTTTGGCCGAGGCTTATCTTGTTGTGGCGCCATGGATTATGGCGCCACGGTCTTGGCCTTTGGCCAAGGCTTATTTGTTGTGGCGCCATGGGGTATGGTGCCACGGCCTTGGCCTATGGCCAAGGCCAGCCTATTTGCGGCCATGCTCTTTGTAGGTTTGTGGCGTTTTACGCCATGGCCTTGGCTTCTTGGCCAATGCTGATTTTTGTGAATCCATGGTGGCTCATGGTTTGTGGTGCCATGCTATGTGGCGTTTATGGCTTTGGCGTCTGGCCAAGGTCGACTTTGGGGCAGCATGTGCCTTAGTCGCGATGTGAGTGCCTATGCTACAACACACCTGAGGTCATGGCATGTTTATCCATGGTATGCTAGACCTTCCTGAACTTGGGATTAGGTCTGCTTAGGCCTATTTTGGCTGGTGTATGCTTCTCAAAGAGCTCTGGACCGGCCTGGAGCTTCAATATTCCTGAGGTTTGCACCGAGACTCGTATGTTGAGTCGTATTTAAGAGGAAATCCATGAGGACACGTCTCTGTTGATTCTTCACCGTGTACCATCAAGCGAGGTCTGGCTCTGAGCTGATCAATGGGTTTAATATGTTGGTGAGATCATTAGTACTGCTCTATGATATTACCCTCCCCACCGGAGTTATAAGAGAGAGCTCATAGAGAGTTTGTTCGGCTCATGGAATGAGTTGCATTATGAGCTATAGAGATGATCCTGAATAGGCAACTGCCTTTAATAAGACATGTTTTCGAGAGTGTTTTGACAATCTTGTCCCTCTCTCATTTTTCACCATCTACAACAGGGGTCCCAACGGTCGATTTTATTAATTGAACAATATATACTCCGATTGGGCTAATTGGTCTTGATCTTGGGTTGTTGTTTTTTTTTGTTTTTTTTTTTTTTTTTTAATTCCGTATCTCAACCACTCTACTTCATCTTAGCGGCGATAAGTGCCCCACCAAACTACTTAGAGACATAAAATGCAAAAATAAAAAGAAGTAATATGGTTATGAGCAATCCCGAGGCATAGTTACATAAAGTTCCTAATATAATAAAGATCACCATTCTATTTCTAGCACTTGATTTATGCGTTCAAACATGAACAGACCATTCGCGGGCACACCAATTCTTATATTTAAGAGTTTTTGCTTCCATCTACTTAGAATGGTCAGTGTTCGTCCTAAATAATTCACAAGTTTCCTTATTTTAGAGTAAAAATATGAAGAAAAAAAATTGACATCAATTTTCGGAAACCTACCCCCACACTTGAATGTTACATTGTCCTCAATGTAATTGAATCATCCAATGTCAAGTCAAGAACAAGCTATCCTACAATGATATGCAATAAAAACATAAAACAAGAGACAGAGAATAGAATACAAATCTGATGGGTTGACTCCCATGAAGCAATCCAGTGGGTTGACTCTCACGAAGTAAAATTGGATGAGTTGACTCTTATCAAGCACTTGGTTTTGACGTCGTCAGCGCGACTTACATAATTGATTCCCCATACACTATCAATCTGAAAATCTGATGATCTGTCCAAACGACAATCTGCAATTCTAATAACAACTTCACACGAATATTAGCATGATATCGAAGAAAAAATGAAGTTGTTAAAAGCGAAGAGGTGCCCCCAAACTTGGTTTCTCCAAAGGATATATCATCAATATGAAAAATAAACGAGTCGGGGGGCTCCCAAGGGATGGGAACTGAAACTATTGGTGAAACCTGCACAAGTAAGATGTCACGAGAAGCAAAGTAATCCAGTAATACAGGAGAAGCACGCGATTCTATTCCAAAAATTAGGAATCTTCGGAAAAATTGTGCTAACAATTCTAGGTATCGTGACTTATCTACTGGATGTGTGACACGGTATTACATCATCATCATCCGCATCTAAAGGATCTATAGGGTTTTCACAATAAAGATGATTAAAAGAAACATCATAGATAGAGTCTACCGTCTCTAAGTCATTAGACTTTAATACAGTTTTCTCTGGATGAGCACATTCTTCAAAAACATCATTGTCATAACAAAAATTTGTCACACCATCTAGAATAATGGTGTCATCAGTCATAACCTCCTCCTTTTGAATATGCGAGTGATCATTAGAACGATCCGGAGTTAGACTAAATACACCACTTTCAGTTGGTATGACAAGATCCCTATCATCTTCAATAAAGTGACATACAGGAATTTCATAATCTAAATGACTGGAAGGTATTTTAATAGGCCGATCTACTGTCTCTGAGTTGTTAAACTCGACACCAGAATTCTCTGTATAAACAGGTTATTCTAAATCATTATCATCATCTAAATAAACATTTCCAGTCCAAAACTCATCCTTTTGAATAGGAGAATAATCTTAAATATGATCTGGAGTTGGACAAGACATGTCAAATTCAAACGTCATAAAAGTATCTCTATTCATATAATCACAAATATCAAGTTCATCATCATTTTCAATACACATTAACTCATTATTTATAACGGTTTCATTATCAATATCATGAGTATAATAAAATTTTGAACTTTCCTTGTTAAGACGACGTTCTTCTTCCATCTGCATAAGCTTAGCAATGTTATCTGTCAAAGATGTAGATGGTGATGATGCAGATGAATCACCATGAAATTGCTCATAAAGTTTCTTCACTATCTCATTATTTTGCTGCGTCATCTCAGTAATTTGTTGAATTCTCTCAATATTTTGGTTCATCTGCTCCATCAAAGATAGGAAGGATGCAGATGATCCACAGTACGATTGATCATCTCTCGAATACTCCGACTGAGAAGCGTGTGAATAATAATTGGAATTAGTGAAATGTGTCTCACAACCAGGATACAATTGGTAATAATCATAACCATAAAAATGTTGGAAATGATCATAACCGTGAGAGTAATTCCAATCATATTTACACCAGGCTCCATATATACAAAAGGTACCTGAATGAAAAATTCTAAAGCAGAAAATGAGTAAGAAAGAAAAAAAATATATACAATAAAGAAAAAATTAAAAATATGTACAATAAAAAGTAAAAACACCAATCACAATATTCCAAATCACTCCCCGGCAGCGGCGCCAAAAACTTGATGGGCTGGGAAACCTACAATAAATAACTGTAAGTGCACAGTGTCTAACTAGTAGACAACGACAAGTACAGGTCGAACCCACATGGAGCGGTGGAAAGTACTGTAACTAATATTCCTAATTTATAAATCAGAAATGATGTATGTTGGGGTTTTTAAAGGATGATTTCAAAGATCAAAAATAAATATAATTAAAACAAACTGGGAGAATCGGTAACTCGGGTTTTTCGGCTTTCACCAAATCAATCATGCACACAATTAATCTCCAAAAGTATTTCTATATAACTCAAGACCAGTGTTAATACATAATTCTGGATGACACGTGGCGCCATCTTCAAAAGCCATGCATCGAAGAGTCGTGGGTCGCGGAGGATAATAGCATACCCAGAAATACTTTATCTCATCACGAGATGATGAAAACCAAGGGTGAAGACCGAAGGATTTAACGACCTATGATAATAGGCGTAGGTCGGGACGCAGAGTAGTAGTCACACCGCATTAAATGCTATGAGGTAACGTCTCAAAGACCTCATGTCGAACAAGGATAGGCCTAACCAACGTGGAGAAAAGAAACATAGACCAATCGAATGCTTGCAGCACGATGAAATAACAAGGATCCACCCCAGAGAAACACGGCGAGCTAGGATTGGACGAGAAGGTCGGTGACCAAAGATCAATGATCAATCCCAGAAGCATCAGAAGACCGAAGCAGCCTAAGGTAACACAAGATGATCCTCTAGGACAAGGTGGAGGAAGGAGACTGGTCGAAAGAGCGGTGAAGCATAGACTCCTGACTCAGCAAGGCGCATCAAGGGATTGAAGCAACCAGGGATATAAAAAGACCCTCGCTTGAAGAATACTATAAATACCCCTTCCTATCAACAAAGCAGGGGGGTCACAGATTTCTAAAGGATAGCTTGGCAAGAGAATCCTCAGTAGTGTAGCAATACCTTCGGGATTCCAAGAGCCACAATCCGTAATAGATTGTAGCAACAAAATAGATTGTAACTCAGAGAAAACTTTACTTACTTTGCAACAACATAATAACAATAGTTTCATTACCCGAGGACGTAAAGCATTCCGATGCCGAACCTCGTTATTTAGTTGTGTTGATTAGTAACTTAATTGTCTTTGATTCTTATAAGCTTTACCCCGATCGAGTCATTAAGGTCTAACTAACTTTAATAAGTAATATCACAAGTTCTGAGCAACCTACGATAATCCCGTACAATCTCTTGAACACATCTAAGGTTCTACCAGGACGAAGGCCGCCAGTGCCTGAGTATCCACTCGTGTGTTTTAGGTGTAAAACAATAAAGAGAATCTGAGGGGTAAAGTGTGAAGTGTGATGATGTAGTATGATATTGTAATGGTATTCGAGAGGTCAAGATCGAACAAGACTCGCCTAAACCAAGAAATGGCCGTTCGAGTATTGCTTCAGTTACAAGAAGAGGATATAGGGTTGGTTTAGGGAGGGAAGCAGAGAAAGATGAGATCAGAGAATTGCTATGATTTCTGTGATGTTGTGATTAAAATTGCTAAAAGAATGGATATTCAGTTCTCACTAGATATTGAATGCTGAATGAGAAGAGTTAATCAATTATCGATGAGATAGATTGATTAGACTTGCACTGAATTGAACTTGTCTGTTCTCGTTGTTCTTGTTGAACTTGTTTCCAAACTGGTCGAGTGACCTATTTATAGCAATAGAATTCCAACTGATCTCGCAAGAAGTGGAAGAAGTGGAAGAGTGGGAGTGTGGAGTAAGTGGGGCAAGTCTTGTGCCTAATATTAGGGAAGAATAACAGCCCACTTTCTCATCCCCTCTTTTCAGCAACGTTCACACGACTTAGTTTCTTTCCCGTTGAGTGATTGAGCCGTTGCAATCACACGTGCCGTAGACCGCCAAACCAAAACCCTAAAGAATATCCCCCCATGTAACTTACTTGATTCTCGTAAGATTTTTTAAGTATCGATTTATTCGTTAAGTCAAAGCTGACTAAGTGCAAGTCGTACCAATTACTGGTAAACTCAGGACTTTGCATAAAAATAGAGAATTAAGCGATAAGCTTGTGTATCTCTTTTATGTTTGGTCTAAGGATTGAGCCGGGCAATCGCCATTTAAACCAATGAGAGAAGTCTAAGGATTGAGCTATGCAACCGCCATTTAGACTGGGAGGATTTCAGCAACTCTTTGTGGCAATAGTCAAGTAAATACGACTTTCGATTTGCCATAAATATGAGAAATTGGCTTGTGGCATGTAATGCACCAATTCTCTGAATAATTAAGACATATGAATGTCCAAAAATAATATAAGTCATAGCCATGAGCCATGATTAAGAATTATAGCACTGATTATAGAAGCAAGTCTATAATCAGGAAAACAGACGAGTGATGCTAACACAGCGTAGCCATCATCAAGAATGCATAAGAATTACCAATCCAAGGCCTAAAGATAGGACACATGAATGATAATAAGCTATTTTACATAGCATAATAATCCTATTAGGAAGTTAGATATATGATGTAAAAGGATAGGCCATAACATTACGTTATTTTCAGATTTCTGGACAGTTTGCACGTCATCCATTCCAAAAATCACCCAGGCCATCCCATATTCGATAAAATAACGAAATTTTAGTATGTTATGGGGAATTCACAGAGGAGAAACTTTCGTGAAGGAAGCTTCCCCTAGTTGTTCACGGATTGGGCTGTAAAAATCGTCCTTTGAGGCAATTCGTAATCTGCCAGATTTCCGAATTTGATTAGGAAACTAGAATATCATGGATTAATAAAGCCCGAAATCATCTAGGACTTGGATCAGCGGGATACATAAGTAGAGGAGAGGCTAGGGAAGGAGATATTTTAGCTCTAGGAAGGCAAGGATAGCCGTGAGCAAGAGAATGGTCATGGGCCTCCATGAGCGCGAGCTAGGGATGGCCATGAGGCCTCCACAAACTAAGCTAGGGACAGCCATAAGGCCCCCATAAATTAAGCTAAGCATGGCTGTGAGGCCTCCAAAGGTTAAGCAAGGGATGGGCATGGGCCCCCCCAAAGGCTAAGCTAGGGCATGGCCGTGAGCCCCCAAAGATTTGGCCAAGGCATGGCCGTGGGCCTCCAAAGATTTGGCCAAGCCAATGGCGTGAGCCTCCAAGGATTTGGCCAAGCCAATGGCATGAGCCTCCAAGGATTTGGCCAAGGCATGGCTGTGGGCCTCCAAGGATTTGGCCAAGCCAATGGCGTGAGCCTCCAAGGATTTGGCCAAGGCATGGTCGTGGGCCTCCAAGGATTTGGCCAAGCTAATGGCGTGAATTACCTAGGGTGTGGACAATGCATGGCCGAGGCTAAGAGGGAGATATTCTAGCTTGGGGAAAGCATGGGATTGGCTTAGGGCCAAGATGGGATGGGCTACTCGTCCATGGACTTGAGCTAGGCAAGCCAAAAGACGAGATATTTTTAACACAAACAAGGGACGTGAGCAAGGAGTGATGGGATGGCCGTGAGACACCCATCATGGGCGTGAGCTAGGCTAGGGAACAAAGGGGATGGCGAGCTAGACAAGGCACATGCATGAGCATAGGCTAAGGCGCGTGCACAGGCACGAGTGCATGCATAGGTATTTTACGTGTAAGCTAGGGATATTAACCAAGCTACTAGGCTATGGTCAAGAAAGATCAAAATATGGCTAATGGCAACCAAATATCTTATCCCTATTGTAAAATAAATTCGTACCTTGTCTCGAGCTATTCCAGGATGGCAGAAATTGATGCAAATTACTCTTGCGACCTCCCCGCCAAAAACCACCATCAACATCGTGTTACTCTCATTTTTATTGTGGTATGATATAGGATAAATTAGTATCAACAATTTGGCGCTAGAAACAGGAACCAGTGTCCTTGCAAGTTTTAACAACCCAGTTTTAAAAGGAAAAAACCTTCGCCGGATCAACTTTTTCTTCTTCTCTTTTATCACCTCCGTGCACTACTATAAATAAATCTGGGGACACAAAGGGTTGATACGACCATTTGGTGAACTATGATCCAGTAGTGATAAGCAGACTTAGCTTCATAGCAAGTGAGCAGCATCCGCCAGATCTGTCTAGGGGAATTTCATCAGTCGACAAAACTTTATTTTCGGTTTGACAAAACTACCCCTTCACTGACAACTCCGGTTCTCGTCGAAAAAAAGTGCTACTACTTTTTGTTTTCCTTAAAAGAAACAAGCGTGACAAATCCTAACAACCTCTGTGCTATTACATTTCTTCTGGACATGTCTACAGGGAAAGGTATGGAGAAGTCATCGGCCCACAAAACAAGACCTTCGCTAACCAAAAGCCGACAGCAGCCGGCTCTAACACGAAGTAGGCTACAGTCTTTGAGGGCTCAGGGGCAAACCAACATAGATCTGTGAGAAATGGGGAATCAACCATGAATTTCATCGAGGAATGCGCTGGCAGCCCTCGACGAGCATCCAGAGGAGAGAAACCCAGTGTATGGCATGCCATTATCCACCAATGAACCCGTGATTCGACCAGTAATTTACGCAAGGGGAATCACGAGAGGGACGACAGGAGAAGGCGTCCCGAGCCAAGATCAACTCGTGCAGGCTCCTACCGAACAAACCATGAATTATGTATCCGTTCATACGGCTACCACGTCAGAAGGATTAGAGAATGAGATGTGACCAATCACTAACAACGAAGCTGATGATATCGAAGAAGAAATGAAAGATCCACCTCTGGCAGCACAATTGGAAGCCTTACTCCAAGATCAAGAAAAACAAGACAAGGTTATGTATGCCTTGACGCAGGAAAATCAAGCACTAAGAGAGAGAGCAGAGGCCGATAAAGGCAGTCGCAATCTCGAAGCCACCAAACAAGAGGAGAAGACGAAGTAAATTCCGAACCACCACGAAGTTTTTTTTTTTTGAGGAATATGATCCGGGCACCAACACCAATATGCGTACCTGGTGGACACCAAGGAAGAGCTAATACACCTCAAAGGGAAGTGCATAATGTCCCTAGTTATTCTGTTTCACATGGAAGACCATATCAATCACAAAGTCTCGGGGAACAGTCCCAGCAAAGAGGAGAAATGCTAGTTCCACCACAGATGGGGGAAGTGGTCACCCAGTTAGAGTCGTTATGAATCAATTGGCGAATCTGAAATCCAAGCAAGGAGGGTATGTAGATGGTGGAAAATGAGAGAGGGGCAAAATTGTCAAAAACACTCTCGAAACCATGTCTTATTAAAGACAGTCGCCTATTCAGGCTCATCTTCATAGCTCAGGACACAATCCGTTCCATGAAGCTAAACCCTCTATGAGCTCTCTCTTATAACTCCGGTGGGGAGGTTAACATCATAGAGCAGTATCAATGATCTCACCAACATATTAAACCCATCTGATTAGCTCAGAGCCAGACCTCGCTTGATGGTACACGGTGAAAGATCAACAGAGACGTATCCTCATGGATTTCCTCTTAAAATACGACTCAATACACGAGTCTTGGTGCAAACCTCAGAAATATCGAAGCTCCAGGCCGGTCCAGAGCTCTCTGAGAAGCATACACCAGCCTAAAAAGGCCTAAGCGGACCCAATCCCAAATTCAGGGTGGTCTAGCGTACCATGGATAAGCATGCCATGACTTCAAAACGGGTTGTAGCGTAAGCACGCACACCACGACTAAGGCACAGGATGCCGCAAAGCTAAGCTTGGCCAGATGCCAAAGCCATGGCGCCATATTCATGGCGCCACAAGGATTATGCCTTGGCCTAAAGGCCATGGCGCCATATTCATGGCGCCACAAGATACATAGCCCGTCCAAGACACGCCAAGGGCCATGGCGCCATATTCATGGCGCCACGAGATTATTCCTTGGCCATGGGCCATGGCGCCATATTCATGGCGCCACAAAATTATTCCTTAGCCACGGGCCATGGCGCCATATTCATGGCGCCACAAGATTATTCCTTGGCCATGGGCCATGGCGCCATATTCATGGCGCCACAAGAGTATCTCTTGGCCAAAAGGCCATGGCGCCATATTCATGGCGCCACAAGATACATGGCATGTCCAAAACACGGCCATGGACCATGGCGCCATATTCATGGCGCCACAAGATAGTTTGCCTTGGCCAAAAGGCCATGGCGCCATATTCATGGCGCCACAAGATACACGACGTGTCCAAAACACGGCCATAGGCCATGGCGCCATATTCATGGCGCCACAAGGGGTTTTGCCCTGGCCAAAAGGCCATGGCGCTATACCCACTCTTGGCCAAAAATCATGGCCATAGCCACGCAATACTGCCTGGTTCAAAACAACTACGCAACACTTAGTCGTACGACTCTACTCGACTCAACTATGCAATATCCGCATATCGCTCACTCGAGACATTAAAACATCACACGGGGGGATAACTTTAGGGGTATTGGTCTGGCGGTCTACGGCAGTTGAAAGAAACTGATGGAGATAGTGGGAAGTTAAGGGAAGATGGCACGAGTGGGCATGTTCCACACGACTCAGGCAGTTACGGAAACCAACGCATGTCCTCCACTCCTCCACTCTTCCACGACTTCCACCTTCTCTGTCGAGAGATCAGGGTGAGTTCAAACTATAAATAGAGGCTTCCTCTATCTTCCAAGGCAGAACATTCAGAACAACTAGAACACCGAGAACACACACACAGAGCCTCAGAGAAAAGCACCTGAGAATCTAAACTCGTTCTAGCCTTGGAGGTTTCTAGTCGACTTCACGACGGAAATCCTGAACTCAAACACCCAAAAACTCACCTTTAACCTGATCTCAAGTTTCTTCGCTGTTTCCCTCCCTAGACCAACCTCTATCCTCTCTGTGACCGAAGCAAGGTGGGAACGGCCATCCGTGGTTTAGGCTTGCCTTGTTCGACTTTGATCTCCGAGCACTACGAAAGTACCCAGAGACGGTACACTTGTTTTTGCAGGTAAAAACAGTTGGTGACCACAGTGGGAGATCATTCTCTCGGTTCCAGAGAAGCCTTCAAAGATGGTTGAACTAAGGTCGGGATCAGATACCAAAAACCCCAACTTTTCAACTGATGGTGCTGCAACCTCTGGTGCGGCGCCTACCAACATACCCATCATCCAGGAAACTTCCCCTTCAACACCTATCATCTCGGCTACACCCAACACCCCACTAACAGAGCAGCAGTTGGTAGAGCTCTGCATCAACGGAATGGTCCCCGTGTACCGAGCTCTTTTGGAGAATCTCCACTTCAAAACCTTCTCCGAACTCCATGAAGTTGCGAAGAAGACCGCCATCTCTGCGCCCGCTCCGCTGGAAAGAGCCATCGCACGAACAAAGGTCGAATCGCCTACGACTACACACTGCAGGAGCAACAACCGACCAGCCCGAGAAACCCCCCGAGCCTACGTCACTTCTTCCTTCCCCAGGTACGATGGAGCCGGTCATGCACGAGAACACGTCTCACGCTTCCTGGAATCTCTGGGGGAGTACGGATACAGCCATACCTTGAGACTTAATGAATTCCCGAAGTCTCTCATCGGTGAAGCCTATCAATGGTATGCTCATCTCCCGCCAAGAACCACGAGCACGTGGAATGGATTGATGGACGCCTTCTTCAAAGAATTCCTTTTCGGAAAGGTAACTCTCTCTGATTTAAGTAAAATGCGCCAAAGAGCTGGAGAATGCCCCGAGGAATACGTGAAAAGGTTCAAAGGGCAAGCCCTCGGTTGCTGTGCCCCAGACATAACGGAGCTGCAACTAGTAGAAATCTGCACCGGCACCATGGCTTCTATTTACCGTGCCCTCCTAGAAGATCTTAAATTCCAGACTCTCGCCGAACTCCAGGAGGCAACAGCCAGATCCAACTCTATAATACCCACGCTGAGGGAGAGAGCTCAACTACTAAAGCGTGGAGAACCCGCTGGAGAAAACAATGGAGGTCCACACAACGACAGAAAGAGAAAAGCGGGGGAATACCTTGCTGAATATCAAGCACAAAGCCCAACAATGCCAAACGCGGTGCCAGAAGGGGACTTGCAACAACAAGGAGGAATCGATCTACCAAACGACCTCACGGCGGCAGAGATGGAACAACTGCTGGAATCTTTAGTCCGAGACAGACTCGTGGAATTACCCAGAGCATTGAAGCCTCCCACCGCTGAAGAGATGAAACACCCTCATTATTGTCATTATCACAGGAGAATCAGCCACGCCACGATTCAATGCAACAGTTTCAGGCGAATCCTTGAAGAACACGTTGTCAAAGCCAAAACACGCTCTTATATGTCGTGTCCGGAACCTCCACACATCCGAGCTCTCACGGACCACCGGGAACCTGTAAACCAGAGAGTGGAGAATTTGATGCATCAATTATGCGAAATCTTATGCTTCTCGAAGTCACAACGAAAGGATATGTTCACAGCACTCAACCATGTGGTGTCAGGAAGACGGTTGCCGTTTGGAGAAGAAGAAGACCCACACTCACCAAACCCAGACAAGTCTCCGATAAGATACGACTGGGGACTACTGGCTAGGCAGGGTTGGGGGATAATCACGACTGCATATATACGCGGTGTTAGATTCCCCAACACATTATTGGACCCAGAAGGGAAGATCAATGTCATTTCTGCAACAACACTGGAAACCTCGGGAGGCTCGCCCCACGATGTCACTGGGTCTCCGGAGACGTTGGAAGACCCTGAAGGAAGGACGGTGGTAACCCGAGGACGAATAACTCTCCAGATCGAAGTGAACGGAGTACGAACGGAGGCCGAGCTCTATGTAGTTCCACAAGACTTCGAACACGACATTGTCCTCGGCCACTCTTGGTTCCGAGACAACCAGAACTTACTTAACAAGACTGCAACCCCACAACGAACACCAGCTGGACCAGAAGAGCTCCACATGGCAACAGTATCTTTGTACGAGGAAAGAGGGACCTCATCTAGTCCTGGACCGGAACCAAAGACGGAAACCTTGCAAAAGATGGACGAGATGCTTGTCCCCAGGTATGAATGGATCATAAACCCAACTCGATATTTTAGGAGATGGACGACCTCTTCCCCTGGCCACGAAACCCTTAGTATTTCGTTTAGCCAATTAGCAATGGGAGAAGAGGAGAACAACGACAACGGGTTTACCCGCCGTCGTCAAAAATCGCTATTGCATCGGAAACTTCATCGCCTCAGAGCCCCGATAGCCAACAACGGAGGGTACGAAATAGGGAGACTGGTGATGAAGACTGGCAGACAAAGAGGAGGGGAGCCCGCAGGACCTTACGTGGTTATTCAATCCACCCCAAGCGGATACTACAGACTCATCTCGCCCAAAGACGGATGCAAGGATACGATAATAGTCAAAGGAAAGCGGATTCAATCATATCTCAATTAAACCTCAATTATAAAAGAAGAGAAACATGTAACCGTTGTGCGTAATCAAGACACGAAACTCGTCCTATCTTTGTCTTCCAAATAAATACTAATAGAAAATTCCCGAACCATGAGTCAAGGGACAAAACCAAAATAATCAGAAAAGACCAAACAACACAATAGCCTTAGCCTTTTCATAAGAATCCCTCATGTTGGAAAGCATCTCTCGTTCCTTCGCAAGCCTGGCTTCCAGTTCAGCGACCTCCGTCTTTTTCGCCGCAAGGACGTCTTCAGTAACTCCCTCAGCTCCAGCCTTCGCATTCTTCTGCTTTTCGAATCTTTCTCGGAGCCAAGCCACATTGTAGGACTCGGACTCAGCAGCCGCGATATCATCCTCCCAATCCTGCAACGTCCCTGGTTCAGCCCCAAGCATGGAGTTCTCCCGCATCTCGGCAATCCGCTCTAAGAGAAATCCGACAAACCCTTCTGCCATGGTACGGTTTGCTTCCTCCCTCGCAATGTGCCCGAACTCCCTCCAGATACGTGTGTACATGTCCTCATACTCTCGGGAAACGACGAAACCGCCTATAGCCACATGGTGGGACCTGACTCTACTCAAGAGAGGAAAAGCAACACCTCGGCCCGGATAGAGCGCGTTAAGTCTAGCCTCCCTGGCTCCAACCTCAGCATCCAAGGCGTCTCTGAAGTCAGAGTCCACCATCTCCTCAGCAGGGTCGTCCTCGACAGCCTCTTCATCACCACCTTCGCCCGAAGACACGCCTACAGTACCAAGGGAGGCTACACCACTAGTAGCCAACGCCTCGTCACGCATGAACTCTCCACTATCATTCGAAGACTAAAAAAATAGAGAAGTCAAAAAAGGGGGGGCGTGAGATACACTGTTCTGGAGGTAAAGAAGACATGAGTGAAGGCATAAAGAACGGAGTCCCTTACCGCGACAGGGTGCGACTCTTCCCGAAGGAGGGATGAAGCGTTAAACGTCCCTACCACCTCTTGCTCTTTATCACCAACAGTCGAAGACCCCATTGGCTCGTTGTCCCCCGGGTGGTCCGCCTACAAGGAAATAACACGGGAATGAAGACTCGACTAAACATCAACAAGGAACAAAGCAGTCTTGATGAAAGACTCATTACCGTCACATCAGCATCCTCGTCCTCGTATTCTGGCACGTACCCCTTGGGAATTCTCATCAGAGGCCGACGCCTCCTGGCATCTCGAACTGAGATCATATCGTCTGACTGGGGACTAGGAGTGGAGTGCACCTGCAGAAGAATAACGAGGGGTAAAGCGAGAGACATCTTTTAATCAGGAGGAAATTATAGTCGGAGCACTATACCTGAGTGGGAGTTACAGGAACACGCCGACCCCCTTTGTTGACGAAGCCATGAAGAACTTTGAGGGTATCATTCCAAAACTCATGATACTCAGGAGTCATTCTCGTCGGCCGATGACGAAAGATGAAGGGAGAACGACGGCCGATGTGGAGTGATACGTCGAGCGAAGACCGCAATTCAGCCACGGAAGGCACAGAGAGCAACACCTTCGGCACATCTTGATCAAAACCCATCACTCTCGCAGCCCTATCAATGTTGTAAGAGATGACCACCTCCTCCCCTTGAAAGTAACCAAGGATGAAACCAGGGGTACTGCTGTTGATGAAGATAGCTTCCCCAACAGCGAGGCCACTCGACTCTCGAGGTCCTGATTGTAACTCAACGCCGGGATTCTCCGTGAAAGTTATGGGTTGTATGATATCAGGGGAAGAATTAGTATACCACGGGCGGAGGTCGACATTCTTCTCATCGTCTAGCAAATTTCTCAACGCCGGAGAGGGGATGGGCAGCTTGCCATTCCACTGCAGAATTCGGGGACACCCCTTCAATATGCTACTTAGAGAAGCCCCCTTCTTGGGTCTATGAGGAATGAAATGCTCCCACAAAATCGCCTGGATGAAACAGGGATTCACGTAAGTACTAACCCTGCTGACACCGGGGACTGACATGTCTCGGACGAAAGCATCGAACTGAGCATACTGAGAACCAAGGAATAAGCTGCCAATGGGTAAACTCCGACCGTGAGCCAGAAGGACAGCGAGGGGAACGACATGAAGCTTCAAGGTACCAAGAGGAGCGTCAGCAAAAATGTCCCTGGACAACCAGAGTACTAGGAACGCAGCAATGTAGAGGACGCCCTCCGGAGTCCCCCCATGGGGACTTGTGCCACCCATGTACCAATGATTGGTCCACTTAATATAGTTCTCGTTTGAATAGGCCTTGGGTATCTGCAATTCTTGGATCTGCTTATTCAAAGTCTCGATCATCGCGCTTTGCTCCGGAGAGTAGCTATCTGGGAGATTCCCTAACATTGGAAGATGGTATAGAGCAGCCACCGACTCTAGGGAAATCGCGAACTCGCCCCAACTAGTCACAAAAGTCTTCGTCGCCCTGCACCAGCGAAGAAGGAAAGCAACAATGGCACCAGAATCCTTATACATTCTCAAGTTCCTGGTGGCCTTCACTGCATGGAAGACTCCTGACTGCTCCAGAATCTGCCGAACCTTCTCATTAGTCAACACAAAGTCATACCAAGCACAGCAAAGTGGTACGGCAAAAGACGGGACTCTGAAATCGACAGGCGCACCCTTAGGCGCCTTGGATTCCATGCGAAACCTAACAATCTCCGACGGCGCCACATTCAAAGAGTCATCAAAGTCGCCTCGCCTTGGGATGAAACAAGAGGAAAAGTCTCCACGATCGACAAAAAACGTCGAGTTCCTAACAACGGGAGCATATGAAAAGTTGTCATCACACCTGGGAGTCCTGGCAGCGGTATCGCGAACGGAATGGTGGCCGGGAACTGACTCCTGGTCGCCGCCACGCTTTCTCTGTAGCATGCAAACAAATCCAAGTAAGTCGTCAGTGCTCGTATTTTCTAAATTACATAAATGCCTAGGCGTAAGAATTTAGCAGAGCACATGTACAAGAAGCTCATGCATGCGTACGCCACCGTAACCACGGCATCACTAACTTGGCATACGAGTAAATAACAAAGGCGCCCTAAAACATGCATACATATATAAACGCATATGGCGCCACTTTCATGGCGCCACCAACCCTAGCCATGCCCTGGTGGCGTTGTGGCGCCACCAATCTTTCATGGCGCCACACCTTGTGGCGCCTCCAAGTCTCCCTATATATATACGCATAAAAAAAAAAAAAA
>JAJJMA010002711.1:0-10759 GCA_023529015.1 Papaver nudicaule
TTAAGTTTCTTGGAGATCAGATAATAGAGATGGTGTGCAAAGAGAGAGAGTGTGTTAATTGTTTTCCAGGTGGGTTGTGCGAAGAGGACATTCACCGAAATATGTCATTACTCAATACAAACATAGAGACGATGGAGAGAAGGCAGTTTGTGGTACTCCAAGAATTCAAACAACACCTGGGACAAAAGTATGGGATCAACCTACATGTGATCTGGCCTGACAAGAGAATTAAGTAATGCAGAAATAACATAGTGCCCGAAGAGAGATGTTTGCAAGTCAGTGACGGGTTGAACACCTACCAGTTTGTATTTGAACGTAAGAACAAATTGACGGTGTACTTTGACAGTAACCATGTTTTCGTACGATCTTTTTGAATAACAAATTGTTTCTTGCAGGTTTTCCATGAACGTACAGCATCGGCAGGGGATTGGTTGTGTTAGTTCTAGAACAAGTGATACTGTTAGCAGAAAGATGACAATGTGACTTCGACTTTTTACAATATGCCTACGGTCATTTAAATTTATTAGCATTTTATGTGTTTTGTTCTCATCCGCAATTTACGATGGAATTTTAGTATTTTTTTTATTTGAATCTATGCCACTATTTTTCTTATAAGCTCACGAATAGCCTGTATATTCCGATAAATGCCTTTTGGATGTTTATCTGTTTTGAAACCTTTGGGGCAGACTATCATGTGGATCAAAGTACGTGTTTGGATGAATTGATATGGCAGAGTGTAATACTATTTCAATGGACATGTAGTTACACAACTGATACACAACCTTCAAATACGTCAATTACTGAAAGTTGTAACATTTCAAATTTAGTATTGTAGTAGAGCATGCAGGTTTAGTTGCATGTTTCCCACGGGCAGGTTGCAGGGGAGCTCTCAGCACGCCAGCTATTAGCCACCCATACGTGCAGTGTTATCCATTTTCTAATGTATTGTTAGCGGAATAGACACTATACCATTCCAGCTACGTTATCAGATGTCGGTATAGCTCCGATGTAGGGAAGTACACCATTCATGAAAAGATATTATTGTTTGCCAGGAAAGCAGTAGTGATGTACATGTTTGGTGGCAGAGGAGCACCATGAATACTTTTTTTCCGTGATGACAATGCTACAATAGTATATAAGATACGTCGGGGATTATTCTGAACGAATGTTATCTTATTAATGCTGTGTTCATCTGCTGTTGTCATCGTTACCAATTATGCAGTGTCGAATTTGGCCCCAAAACGTAAATACCTTTCAATAACCAATTTGGTGCAATGTATACATGGTATGCGAGTTAGAAATCCCTCTCGCAGTGACTATTTATGTGGGGGTATAATTCGGACGATCCACGTGTCATCATCCTAGAAGAAGAGGAAGACATCACCTTATAAACGCGAAGAGAGTCAAAGACTAAGACTACAAACCATGGACCACCACCCGAAGATGTCGTCTCGATCTACCAATGCGTCCGAAGTAGTTACCCAAGCTCCCCCCGAAGTGAAGATCAAGCCCGAGGAATAAGTATGCCGAAGAGATAAACCGACATACGAGAGCCGAAGTCACTTGAAGACGAGGCGCACCAAAGACCTACTTTACTTAGTAGCTAAGATAAGGGCATTTGTGTAACTATCATGTAAATTTCCTCTATATAAAGGAAATTTCTCCTAGGAGAGAGGGGATCTTCTTTTACTTTTTCTCTCTTCCTCCTTCTCCTCTACTCATCTTCTTCCCCAAAAACTAGATCTAGATCTAGAACTCCTCTTTAATGGAGATTCATGTAATCCAACACCAAGAAAGTAATAAATTTGTGATAAAGGTTGCATCCATCGCACCTTGTATCTTCTCCTTACATTTGTACCTTGATTATTTGATTAGGGTTCATACTTGTGATTTAAATATCTATTGGCTGTAGAGTGTGGAGTCTGTAAGCAGATTTTACACTCGCACAATTTATGTAGATAATATGACTAGGTTACCCGTGTATCATACTATACAAGATAATATCTAATGTATGATTTAATGAAGGAAAGTAACATTTGCATTTGTAAGACTCTGCGATGTAGTCCTCCACTCATTGAACATTGTATATATCTAACTTGCAGAATCATGGAAAAGTAACATATCGAGGAATTTATCCGTATATCATAGCATGCAAGGTAATCATATTATGTTGTAGTAATCAATGGGCCAGGTAAACTATCGTTATTTACCCGCTTCCTATAACCCATTTGCGGGGCCTGAGTGCGGCAACTTGCTCAGTAAGCTAATGGAGTAGCTTACGGTCCATTGATCAGGGATATAAACCGTTTTCAACATTGTATACCACGGTAACTTGCTCGATAAGTTTTAGGTTATTGGTCCTTCGACGATACAGAAATCTATATAAAGAGCAAATATCCGATTAAGTCATAAATTGACGCATTCCATCGAAAACCCTAATCACTGTCTTTCAGAGTTTCCCTTTCTCTAGAACAATGTCGTTCCTAACAGATAGGTGTCCATATGAAATAGACAGAAAGGCACGCAGCGACGAGGAACTACCATTTTACCTCTGTAAGCGCCACAAGGTAATCTTTTTGATCCGCATGAACTATAAGTTTTTGTTTTTTCTTAATCGGCAGCTGCAGTCTCTGGAATTAGAGGAGTATATTTGTATGAAGAAGTTTCCATTCACGGGGTCCGATTCGGAAAAGGATGCACATAAATCATGGGTTTATAATAAGATGGAAGTATTGAATGCGACGCAAGAACAGGACCTACAACAGCTACAGGAACGTCTTGGGAAGAAACACAATACCTGCATAGACCAAATTTGGGATCCTCAGAGGATAAAGTAGTACAAGTTCAAAGGTACGTCAGAGAAGAGTGTCTGGGTTGTTCAACATGGGCCAATGATCTATGAATACTCCTTTAGGTCAACCGACGAAAAGATCGAAGGATCTGCACACACAGTCAAGGTATGATTTTTTTCTCAACACTTTTGTATTGTGGACACTGGATCATGTTTCGATTTACATTTTTATGGAATAATATTAATTTTACAACGTATTAAACCCGCAGTGTGTCAAAAACACTGTACGAGTCGAAAATCTGCATAGGTACAGGATGTTCTATAGCCCTCAGATCTCACTCATACACACAGTTATTCAAACATAATTCAAGGTACAAAGACCTCAAGAACAATACCGAAGATATGTAAAAGGCATTAATCAAAAGACTAAACGCATAAAGATTGACATTTATTTCAGTGTTGTAACTACATGGATTATGATCCTAAGGAACTAAAGGAGATACAGACCGAATCCCTCTCTTGCCGCTTAGGTTACACCCCAAAAGATTCCAACCCTTACAATGTTTTCCAAGCTCGCTTTATATAGGCCGAGCTTGGGTGGTTTACAGCTAATAAGACAAGGGACTCAATCGTGGTGGTGTCAGTCCTTGTCGAGTAAGGCGGTTCCTTTGGCGGTATTACGAAGAGGGCACTGGGGCTTCGGTCCTTGGGGCGAAGTCCGAATCCCTTTCCTATGATTCTTCTCCCGGTGTCTTCGGGCTTGTCTTTCCTGAGTTTGGTCCGAAGCTTCGCTACTACTTCCTTTAGTGTGGTCTTGCTTCTGATCTCTGACACGTGTCCCGAGGGGTTTTACCCTCCACAGACACGGTAGAGAAAAATGCATGTAGAAAGAGAACCAGAAGAGAAGCAAAAACAGCTGAGACCTCTACTCATGTACCCAAGTCACGGAGTTATTTCAGTGAAGATCTTCTTAAATTAAGTCCTTCGGGAATGTCCCTTGACATAGCATTTCCAGACATGCCAAAATTCTGTGGAGTGCCCCACTGCACGATCACTCTGCGTATCGGTTGCACTATAACATTGATCAGAGATGTTGAAGTTATCGCGAGTAAATTAGGTGTATCATCGTACAAAAAATGCAGAACAGGCACCAATCTCAAAGTACTATTTTTACACAAGGATTTTATCGGTGGTAGAGAGATCGGTGGAGACTACGTAGACGGGGAAAGACTGATCATAACAAAGGATCGGTTTGAGGCTTACCATAGAGATTTTGCCCTGCGTAGGGTACAATTTCCAATAGATATTGTCTTAGAGAGTATATGCAATTAGTACCATTCACAATAATTTTCTACCCAGAGGTCAGTGTTAATAGAAATTTAGGTAGACGATTGTTACATAAATAAAGCGGTTATTTTTTTTTATCTTTTTTGTTGTATGTACAAGATTAAACTTCCTTGGTTAGACATGATAACCTGTTGTTAATAAAATACATAGACATATCATAATCCAAACTAACATCGATATGCATGGTTGCTACAAAAAGAGAAGCACTTCGAACCAACCTTAGATGACCGAACTAATAGCAATGTCCCTTTAGTATTGTGAAGACCAAATAACAAGGCAGGCTAATTATAGGGTCTTTTTGGACCGGAAGCCTTCAGGTCCATGACGACCAAGATAGGTTTAATTCCCATATTTATATTAGGTATTATATTATTCTGCCAGCTACTTTTAACTACGATGTCTATAATTGGTAGTTTATTAAACTGCAGTTCAAGAAACTCACAACACTGGCTTAGATAGATCTATTTAGCTCCTATATCTATATTTGGCAATATATTAAATTACAGGTCACAAATTTCTAGAACATTACTTTGCTGGGAGGTATCCAAGTCGAAGGCAAATTCAGATTTCTAGGTCGCCGGTTCCCTATATATACAGCCCACAGCGAGAACTCAATGTATTGCTGGACTTGATAGCAGAGCAGTGGTTGAGGTATGATACGAACCTCTAGTTGGCAACATGATATGTATTTTTCTCGCGTTCTTTTATTTTTTTATTTAAAAAAAAAAAAAACTAAGAGAACAACTAACTGTTTATTCACATACAAAACAGCAAGTATACCAATAGATACCATGTCTGGATTGAAAGGAGATAAAGAGCATAAGTCCAGAGAGCCATTGGAAAAGGATCTGAAGTATCTGGAGTTGCTCGAAGAGATGATTGACCCGAACAGAGACCAGGTTAGATCTAAAAACTTTTAAACTATCTGTATACATAGAAAATTTCTACAAACCCTTCAGGACTTATTCAATTGTATAAGTATTATTTAGACCAACTACATGCATGGATCTGACTACAAAAACATCATGGCATCCTCCGATAGTATTGAATCAGATCTAATTCCAAACGTTATTCCCACGGTCAACCAGGTTTGATCCTAAACTCTTCGACTATCAGTGCATGTACAAAATTTTATTGCCCCATCCAGACTTGCTCAACTAGATCAATCTTATTCAGGCCAGCAGCGGTCACGAGTGTGATTATGAGGATATGGACCTATCCTTCGGTGATGTTGCGCAGCTTAAGGCTTACCTGAAGAACAAGGATTTTATAGAAGATACAAGGGACAACCACAATTTGATAATGAAGGAGATAGATAAAGAGATGATTAGATTTCTTGGAAACCAGATCGAAGAAAGAATGTCGAGAGAGTAATCTGCCATATCCAGTTTTCCAAAGAACGTAACTGAGCAGGATGTGGGTAAATACATAGGACATATATACAGATACATAGAGGAACTAAAAGCAACCCACAAGCGCACGCTTAAAAATTTCATGGACCAGCTGGGAAAAAAGCATAAACTTAATATGAATGATATTTGGAATCATGCTAGAATTGAATCATGCATTGACGGTTGTATCCCTTTGGAGAGGGCTTTCAAACTTATAGTTGGGAAAAAGACATACGTATTCACCTTTGTAGGTAAGTAAGTACAAGTAATAATTTTGGACAGGTTGTTGTATATGCTGAGTTTGAATTGTTTTCTTTGAATGTGCGAAACTAATATTTACCTAATTGTACGAATATATCTTCTTCTGGATGTGTCCGTACTGTGTATGTAGGGATGCCAAGCACTAACATGATACTTAGACCTGTGACATTTCCAAAATATAAATATACTTATAACCATTTCAAACATGTGTCAGGTTAGTTTCAGAGGAATGAAGTACCCTGCATCAACTGGAGGCATCCGGCACTCATGACAAAGCATAACCACAACAACATAATTCTTTAGTTGTATCCGTAGGAATTATATTACAACTGGCTTTATATTTTGATGGTTATTGAGACTTTTCCAGATGTTCCTTCCTTTTTGTATTTTGGTATTTTTTCTTCCTTTTTTTCCCATGTGTCTTAGCATATGTTGCGTGGTTACAGTCATTGAATTACCGTGTTTATTCCGAATGGTTTATATGCCTCAAGATGGCTTATATACCACAAATAGGATATCTCTTGGTATTTGCTCATCATACTGCTCCCGGAGTAGCTATCAGAAAACATATTGTAAGTCATTCGTCTTATGTGCATGCCATTGCTCTGTTTGGTAATATGACCTTACAGTAAAACGATCCATCCGTGGATATTGTTTAAACAAGAATGGACAGGGACGACCTCATTTTGTTATAATAGAAGTTATTCGACAGATATTGAATTAATTTTTAGACTGTACCAAGTCCAGAAATCGTATAACACAAAACTTTCCGTCATTGTTGTAATAGGTGTTATGTGTAACCTAGCATTGGGCATACACAGGAGAATCGACAATTACTGCTTTCATCCTAGGATCCATATAGGCAGAGATATGGAGTTTGATAACAACAGCTCTAATCAGTGGAACATACACGATATGGTCCATTGTTATTATCTATTACATCGTATTACTTGCTTCATAGCTGCATAACTGATTTGTTTCAATACAAGAAGGAAAGACATCAGCTTCGTGATTTTTTCCTTTACAGTTTGGATGCTCTGAGATGCAGCATAGCTTGGTGTTTCGGGAGAAACGAATACGTTGTACATCCATGCTTTTCCACTACCCTACCACGGAATACGAAAATATCAACGAAATACAACATTGCACTTTGGTGTAATATAAAGATGATGTTAGTATTGTAAACGTTTCAAAAAACATGGCTTGCTGCCATTCAAGGATGACATGGTTAGTGGTAGTCTGTGAGGAGGCAGGTTGCAACCAAGGGCAGTAGAGAAACTGAATTTAACATAAATAACACCAACGCATGAGGCATTAATTACGGAAATTCTGTATGACGCATGTAAATATGGTGATCTGTAACTTTTAATTTAATATATGTAATATACAGAGTTCCAGCCACAAATATATGTAATATATTTGGTAACATATATCTTGCAATCCAATGTCAACGACATGCCTATATTACACGGGACTCCAATTATGGAACGATGTGATTGAATTCCACGCAATACAACTGAATAATAACCCAGAGTTTTCTTGCCACTTAAGTTATTAGTGCATATATATATATAGCACCCACACATTCTCTGAAAATTATCATACAGAAAAATCTGACTTTAAGAATGGAAGATAACCACTATATAGCCAATCTTTGAGCCCTGATAACTTGGGGTCTAGAACAACAACAACAACAAACGTAACGGTATCCAACCTAATTATTCTGGGCGAAGATGAATTCATCGACATAGTAGTCGTAATTGCATACGAAGGTTTTCTGAACAATGGATTCAAAAAGAAATATTTTGCTCACACAGCAGTTTTGGCTTCTCAGAACGATGAAATCAACATGCTGAACAAGCGCATAACAGCCCTTTTTCGTGTAGAAGAACATACATATGTCAGTATTGATTATGTATCTTTTGCTCACCAAGATTACAGCAATGCAGCAACATTGTATCCGAAGGAGTTTTTAAATCAGGTAGAGGATCCATCGCTCCCAAGCCACCTACTCCAGTTGAAGATCGGAATACCAATTATCCTGTTAGAAGATGTAAATAAGAGGGACGGGATCGTCGCAGGTACAAGACTGATTATAACACAGCTACAGGAAAACGAGATACTTGCAGAGGTCTTGGTCGGGCGTGCTGCTGGGAAGAAAACGATTATACACCGAAGTGCAATCAACTCGATGAGTTCAATCCCAATTACTAGGTATCAATTTCCCGTGAGAGTTGGGTTTGCGATTCATATCAGCAATGGATTTACCCAAAGCCTGCTCAATGCAGGTTTCTATATAGCGCCGGAATCTTTCCAAGAAAATAGATACCCAATGTACATCGGCATGTCAAAGACACCACATGGGCCATATAAGACTGAATTTATCATCGTAAAAAAGAGAAGATCAGGCCATGGGTATACCAAGTCCACCGTACGTAAGCAAACCACCGACAATGCACCGTTTAAAGACTATGTCATCGGTCAATGCTTGCCCCGCCAGGTCGATGACGATGAATGATGGCGATTATTCACAGTCTCTATAAATTAGTTTTCATGATGTTAATTTTATTTCGGTAATTAATTAGTTTAGCTATCAGAATTTATTATACAGACTATTGTGTGTCAGTGAATTACGATTGTAACGTGGCTTATTAATATGGTATTTATGAAAGTATTTAGGGTAAACGATGGGCTATTGTTTACATAACGTTTCAAAAAGGTATTTAACGGAGAATGTAGGGTCAATGGTTGAGCCCCGGCCGTAGGCCGGGGCAATACCTAGTATCAGTAAAAAAAAATCTTGATCAAACACCTATAGTTTCAATAGAAGGAACCACACAATTATATTTCAACTGGATTTAAGATTCGAGGTCCTTCTCCAAGCAAGCAAATAATCCCAAGTACAAGATCAAGTTAGTGTGCCGAGATCATGTGCACAAAGAATGAGCAAATGCAGATGTTGGATTTAGATTTGAGATTCTTCTGCAAGTAATATTAGTTCTGATAGCACACCTGCAATAAAGAAAAGCAAAGCGATTAACAAATGAAATTGAGAAAAATATGAAAAACAAACTTAAATACAAAACTGACAAGAAATCAAAGAAGTGTTAAGACAATTGAAACCCTACACAAGATTGGTAAGGTTTCTTGCACAACGAAACGACCACAACCTGTAGGTCAGGAGAAGATCCGACAAAGGAACGACATTCGGAATCAATTAATGAACTGTAGCTGGAAGTAACAGAAAATGATGTTTGGATACCTTAAGGTCGAGCAAGCATTTTGGCCAGTCTCATTGATACTTGGTATCTATATTAACATAGACATTCGAAAAAGAATGGACAACGGAATCGGTAAGAATTATCGTAAGAATGACTTCCCAATGGTATGAAGTTACAAGTACCTCAATGTGAATGCTAGTGGATGGTTCTCGTAGTAGCCAGGTTCCATGCTCTTTTGCAACAAAGACCAGTTTCGAAATCGAAAACTTATAATTTGAGGACTTTGGTGGACATTATGTGCAGCGCTTACAAGTAACAACCAGAAACATGGCATTAACTGATGAGAAAACTCCTTTTCATACTGTAATGATACATGAAGTACACAAGACCATCTTCTTGTGCGTATGAAAGGAGTTGAAAACAATAAGCGAAAACCATCTGCAATGAGAATATGAAATTCCAGCAAGTACAACTCTTATGAAACAACTGAACAGAAAAGATAGTTGTATATAAAAGAGCAGTTATATTACTAATGTGGGAAAGAAACGTCATCGGAGGCAGGAGAACATCACCTCATAAAGTTGTTCACGAATTGCAACAACTGCTGGCTGCAAAATACAACTTATACAAATTAATCACAGCCCTACAAGCACAAGGTCATTTTTCTTTAACAAATACTCCATCTAATTAATAATGCTTACCCCAACTCATGGTCCTAGATATCAAAGCCTTTAATAATACAACTTGGAATTAGACGATTTCCTTGACTTCATCAAATGCAAACTTGCCTGAAACCAAAACACAAGAAAATCAATGGAATCTGAGAAAACCAATAAGAAATTTCAATTAAACCCATCACAGAAAACAAGTAATCAACTGATTGCCTACTACCCAATCACCTGAGCCACAACTCGAGAAAACAAATGGAGGATGTGATGGGACTAATGAAATTGAACCAACTAATTTCATTGTATAAGAAAAATAAACTAACTGTGACATTTCTACAAACAGTTACCAAACAAAGATACTGAAGGATCTTAGACAAACTCAAATTGCGGAGCTTGAAAAAATATACCCTGATTTGTTGAACAAAGTGGTTGATTTCTAAACCCGCCAACATTAGCTGTAACAAACATAGAATCAAATTAACCAAAACCTGAAGAAAACAACAATTATAAACAGATTTCTAGTATTCCAACCAAAACCTACTGCTGTAATCACAGATCTGGTACAAATCTGAGAAGAGTTCAACATTTCATTAAACAAAATTGGCAACAAGAAATTTGTAGATCCTGAGAGGGGGAAACCTTGCTCAGATTGGATTCTTTCAATATGAAAGGAGACTATCCTGTGTAATTTTTGATAAAAAAATGGAAAAAACAGATCCAAACACAATGAAAAACCTCCTACATATTTACAAGATTAATGAATTTCTTGTTGTGAATTCAATAAAACCCTAGATGCGAAAAGGCTTTTACCTTGTTGGAAACAACTTCATTATCCCACCAAATCTGCAAACAACAAAAATATATACATAAAGATATACTGAGACTCATCCCTAACACAAAGAAATCCATAATATTTCCAGATATAAGAATAGCTTCTAACTAAAACATTTTGCTTTGGTTGAGAGCAAGCACTATGGTTCCCATTCAATAGATAATTCTCTATTGAATAGAGATAGGCACTATGGTGCAAAATTTCTCTATTGAATAGACATAGAGATGGACTTCTCTATTGCCTGCTAC
>JAJJMA010002733.1:0-18841 GCA_023529015.1 Papaver nudicaule
GGGGGGATAACTTTAGGGGTATTGGTCTGGCGGTCTACGACAGTTGAAAGAAACTGATGGAGATAGTGGACAGTTACGAGAAGATGACGCGAGTGGGCATGTTCTACACGACTCAGGCAGTTACGGAAACCAACGCATGTCCTCCCCTCCTCCACTCTTCCACGACTTCCACCTTCTCTGTCGAGAGATCAGGGTGAGTTCGAACTATAAATAGAGGCTTCCTCTATCTTCCAAGGCAGAATGCTCAGAACACCTAGAACACACAAAACAGAAACAACCAGAGCCTCAGAGAAAACACCTGAGAATCCAAAAACGTTTCTAGCCTTGGAGATTTCCAGTCGACTTCACGACGGAGATCTTGAACTCTTACACCCAAAACACATCCTCAACCTGATCTCAAGTTTCTTCGTTGTTTCCCTCCCTAGACCAACCTCAATCCTCTCTGTGACCGAAGCAAGACGGGAACGGCCATCCTTGGTTTAGGCTTGTCTTGTTCGACTTTGATCTCCGAGCACTACGAAAGTACCCAGAGACGGTACATTGTTTTTCCAGGTAAAAACATCAGGCTATGCTACTTTGGCTATGGCGTACTTGTGCGCTTGCGCTATGGCGTATGCGTGCGCTTGCGCTACAGTGTACTTTAAGTCATGGCATACTTATCCATGGTATATTAGACCATTTTGTGTTTAGAGTGTGGTCTGCTTAAGCGTGTTTAGGCTGTTGTATGCTTCTCAGAGAGCTCTGGGCAGGCTTGGAGCTGCGGCACTTCTGAGGTTTTCATTGAGACTCGGATGTCGAGTCATATTTTGAGAGGAAATCCGTGAGGATGCGAATCTGTTAACTCTCCACCATGTACCATTGAGAAATCTAGTTATAATATCGAGGAATTCGAGGCGATGTCGACATGAAGTAGATTAATGGGTTTACGTGCTGGTGGGGTTATCGGTACTCCACCATGATATCATCCTCTCCACCGGGAGTTATAAGAGAGAACTCATAGAGAGTACATTCAGCTCGTAGAATAGGTTGCATTCTGAGCTATAGAGATGTGCCTGAGTAGGCGATTGCTTTCAGGTAAGGTGTAGTTATAGAGTAGTTTTACAATTTTGTCCCTCTCCCATTCTTCACCATCTACACCACCGATTAAGAACTTGATCATTTTCTTGAAGAAAATATCAATGTTTTAATCGGCGGTTGTATAGGATAATAAAAGCCGATTCTGGTTCTGCAATCCAAGCTTCCTTAAATAACCCATAACCGTTATATATAATGCACACAGTCAACCGATTGTTGGTACTACTGAAGAACAATCGTTGTATAACAAGTTAATCATACGCCGATTCTGGGTTACGAAGGCGAAACCCGTGGGAAAAAAAATTTGATCTTTTTTTCCATTCAAAAAAGATTTCAAGCTGCATTTCAAGCTAGACAAACACCATTCGAGTTGCTTAACACCTATACCTCATTATTGGGAGAAACTTCACGGTAATAATCATCATTTCGCTCCCTCTCGAGCTCCTCACGTAGGTTTTGGTTGTGAATGTATTCTTGCTCCCTCACATAATCAAGATCAAACTCGTTTGGTGATTCATCACTACTAGAGGCTTCATCATTGGTATATTCTTTCACCATTTTCACAAAACCCTAGTTTTTCAAAGTTTTCCCACCTTTTTCTCTTTCTTCTTTACAACTATAAACACACTCGAATGATTTTCTACTAACTATATAGCTTAACTTTAATCAAACTAACTTAACTATAAACAGAATTAACTAAATAATCAACTAATTAGCAACTAATTGAGAAAGGGTAAAACAGTCTTCTTTTATAGGGGTTTTCCGATTTTACTTCATAGTATCCACCGGAATTATTTTTCCATGGGGCCAAATACTCACTCATGGGGCCAAATTTAGGAAGGTATTTTTGACCTAAAAGTAGGCTAAATGAAAAAAGAACTAGCTCAATTAATATGGGACGGAAGGAGTATAAAGTAAACTCATATAATAAGTTTAGCGATTGTTAAATTTAGTAAGCGAGGTCTGAATCTGAGCGCTCAGTTTTAAACCACGTCCATAAACTAGCCATGTTTTTAAACGAGTAAACTATGCGTGTTTTCAAACACTGCCAACTGAAACTACGGTCCACAATACTTGACCTATAAAACACACTTGTCGTGAAAATAACCAATTTTTTTTTTATTTTTGACCTAAAAGTAGACTAAAAGAAAAAAGAACTAGCTCAATTAATATGGGATGATGGGAGTATAAAGTAAACCCATATAATAAGTTTAGCGATTGTTAAATTTAGTAAGCGAGGTTTAAATCTGAGCGCTCAGTTTTAACCCACGTCCATAAACTAGCCATGTTTTTAAACGAGTAAACTATGCGTTTTTTCAAACACTGCCAACTAACACTACGGTCCACAATACTTCATTTAGTCTTTTATATGTTATACCAATTGGCGTGGGTCCACATTAGTTTAATGTTCAAATTCTTTGACAAAGTTTGAAATCACCTAAATTTGGACGTAGTATAAATCCCCGTCAATCAAATCTAATCAATCCCCCTTATACATTCAAATTTAGCATTCTCTGTCGTGGATTCTTTTTGAGAAGCAGAGAGATTGCTAAAAGTCCTATCAGTAGAGGACCACAAGATGAGCATCTGCTTCACTAACAAAGTAACCTCATCAAAAGATATACTTCTAACTCTATGAGTTCGTTTGTTCATTTCCTTCCAAGTTTCCTACATGATTGCGTATGAAAGAATGGACCATATTTTCTTATGAACTCCAGCCAACCTTCTGTCCTTCCAAGCTTTAAGCACTTGCCTAACATCCCCTTGGACAATGGTGAAAATAGTGAAATAAACAGATTAACAAGGGAAGGAGGATCAAAGAGGGATTAGACGAAAGCATTAGAAAATGATAAGAGTATACATACAAGAGACAAAATACATATCCATTCCATGATCATCCCATTATAATATTATTACAACTTATAATCGTACAAATTACTAGATATATGACTACACAACCAGCTAATACCATCCAAACAGAAAAAGCAGGGGTATCGAAATACAACCAACTTTTCGTTTGGGCTCGTGAGTCTTACGATAAGATATGGACGATCTCAAAAATTAATATATCCAAATCTGATAACCGGAGTAGGATCACAAGTGATCAGTCAAACTCAAGACAAGTCTTGGTAAATTCTCTGGATGGATTATGGTCCAACTCGACGGTTATGAATAACGTATTTCTTGTGTTTGCTTTAATTATATAATCAGAGATATAATGCAGAAAGTAAAGCACACAAGACACCAGAGATTTTTTTTAACGGGAAACTACGACCTGTAGAAAAACCTCGGGACCTCGTCCAGATTGAACGCCGCACAATACTAATTGTCTACAAACACTAGCCTACTATAAGACTTCGGTCTGGGATGTAGCAGAGACCAACTCCAACCCTCCAAGTGAATTGGCTACTGCCGCACTCCTTACGTCTCTAGATCCCCCACATATTGTCACGCACTTGATTCCCCTAGCTGACGTCCTTTACAGGCCTATGAGTTTCTTTAACCGTTGTTAAAGGCGTATGTCAACAATTTCGGCTTTGCAACCTCAATTATCAACTGTTTGTTTCGAACTGTCCTCTTCAGTTTAACATACGTATAATGACTTCCTTCGGATTGCTCCAGGTCATACGGAAATCTACTTACAAACGGGGGCTGACAAATAAATCGAGTAAACTATGCCCAACTTTTCTCTACCTCAGTTGTGAAAAGAATCACCTAAGAAACTTACACAACTTGATCTAACTAGGTCTTACAACACTGTGTGCAGCCGTACGTTTCTTCCTTAACCTTGTATGTAACGTATCAGTTCTTGAATGACCTTGTTGCAAAAGAGGAGGACCGTAGAATAGACAAGAACGTAATCAGGTTACCAAGGTTATAGGTTAATCAGATAACAACCACAAAGGTACGTTTTCGCCTACCTTTGCTTCCCAACTCTCAAGAGAAGTCTTTATAGCCGTTAGGTAAATCCCACAGAGGAACTGCTACCTAATAGAGGATGACTACCACAACAAGCTTACACCGAAGTGCAAAGATTTTACGATCAATTCCACAGAGAAACTTCACATATGCTTGATGCTTGTGTTTTTCGTTCTTTAACCCTCTATTTATAACTCTCAATAAGATAGGTTTCTTTGAGATAAAGCGATAGATTCCTTGTGCTACAAGTTAGCAAGTGCCCGTGTAAACGTGCCCGTTACTTGGTTTGCACACAAAGAAACCCTAGGTTAATCTCAATTGGAATTCTTGTAACATTTATATGCCAAGTGGTTTATTAGCTCTTAACCACTTCAAGATAGAAATCCAATGTCACCTCTTATTGATTCATTGAGATTCGTTAGATGGACCACAAAAGATATTCTGATAAGCATAAGTCCAACTAAGAGATAAGGAGTTATCTGTTAAACCAACGTTGAAAATCCCGCAGAATATTCACCAGACGGTTCGAGAACTGTCTGAATCTGAAATTTGGGCCAAATACAAATCTACTGTTCACGTACATTTACGCGTACAAATCAATGTTTTGGAACTCAGGAGGAAAATCCGGAGTCATTGTTCCCGAACCGGTTAGTGAATCGCGTGTTTCAGATTTAGGGTTTAAACTGGATCCGCTGGAAGTACCTGGGCTTGGTCCAATTTTCCTATACTTGGACGTGTGGACGTCCTCAGTTATAATCCATGGACTCTTCTCTAGAGTACTCATTTAGATTCATCCAGTTTCCTACATGTGATTTGCAAGCAAACCATTGCACTGGAAAGTGTATTGAATCTATCCCATGTATCTTGTAACTTAGTATAGCGGGAACACATACCAACATAACTCATGATTATGTAAACAAGAGTACAATCTCAATTGCTATTAGTATCTCTATTAAAGTAGCCGACTATTTCGAAAGATAGAATAAATAAAATAGAAGAAATTTCATACATGTCACAACTCCTACTAACCTTTGTCGATGAAGAATATTTGATGTCTTCTTTGTAATTGCAGTCTTCGTTTTCGGGTCTCTACTACTTTGTCTATATCCCAATTCTGAAATCTAAACGCTAGTAGGCTAAATCAAGAATTGTGTTTTGACACCTAAAATTGACAACTAGCTTGGCATACCAACGCTAGTGAGTTTGACCGGACAATGCTTTAACACAAAGATTCATACTAACATACTACTGAACATTCATTACAACCTAGACTTATAGGGGCGTATCAACTTCACAGGAGTTGGAGAAATAAATATATATCGATTTGATGAAGTCGCGGTACAGTAGAATGTGTTGGATGGTCTTTTCCTCTCGTTTGTAAAGTGCACACATTGTCGATTGTATTGCAATTCCTATAGGTGTCGACATTTTTTATGGTTGGACTTGGTCGGACGCCTAGCTCACACTTTTGGGGCTTAAAGGATGTTGGTCGGTGGACTAGACTTGGCGGGTGTTTTCATTTTTGGGTATGAAATGGAATTAATGTCTGATTACGGCTATGAGTGACACTAAAGCTGGGTGGACTTGGGTGCTCACACCTTAGATTTTAACAGTCGTTTTGCATACCCACACTAGAAGGTAAAACCGTAAAGTTACTTGTAATCTTTGAGCTTTGTCCCATATCATTATGTTTCATCATCTCGATTTTATCTTTTATGATTTGAAGAGCAATTAGGGATGAAGAAGGAAATTGAGAGGGGGAGAGAAAAGGAGATATTCTGAGGATAAAATGAGACTCTGAGGTCACTGATTCATGTCTTTGTGTTTGGTTTGATTGAAGTATATTGCTTGTTGATTGAAATTCAAAAAGCTACCCCCTTGTTTGCGGATTCATCACTGAGTTTTTGTTGGTTTTGGATTTAAGGTCACTGATTCATGTCTTTGTGTTTGATTTGATTGGGGTTTGTTACCTTTTTTTATATGTTGCTCAAATTTTTTTTATCTGATCTTCTTTTCTATGGTTTATTCAAAGTAAAAAAGAAAACCTGATTTCAAGTTGAGAATCTATTTACTTTGAAAGTAGGTCAAGTATTTACTGGCTTTAGTGGTGTTGGTCGTCCTTTAAATTTGGGCAAACCTCATTTGATGATGGTTTTCCAAAACCTAAAAATAGTGAAAACCCTTAACTCAAATTAATAGGTTATCCAAACAAATATGGGTTTTGGACTTTCTTTCAGTCATTCATGAATTCAGTTATGTGCAAATAAAAAATTTGATGAATTTGTTTCAGTTTGTAATTTATTTGAAATGCTATTGTATTTGATGATAAGTGGTCAATACCAGCGCTACAACAAGTTATGAGTGTGACTAGAAGCTAATACTAAAAGCTAATTTAATGGCATTGGAAGATTCTATGGTGCCGGAAGACATGTGAACAATACTAAAAGCTAACCTAATGGCATTGGAAGATTTGCAGATATCGGCAATACTTTCGACTTGCATTATCTCTTATGTTTTTGGTTCTTTTAATCATTTTTAGTTAAAGAGGTTTGGAGCTAAAAGAGTTGAAGCAGGCGTTGGATGTGGAATTGGCTTTGGGCATGGATTTGGGGATGGTAAGAATTAGTTGATCTTGATTCTGAAATTTTAATAATGCATAAGTGAGTAGTTGTAATTGATTTGATAATGTACTTGCTAAAAAAATTGATGACTTGTTCTTTGATTTATGAAAAGTTGATGATCCTTTTAGTGTCATCGATGCTCACACATGATCACGTAGTTTAAGGTAACTCATTTATCTTCCAATTCTAGTTATTGGGTGCATTTTTTTAACAAATCTATATTTTCATCGGTCACTTCGAAAATTCTGTTTTTATATCGTTTGTTGAATATGTCTTTTGAACATTACTAACAAATGTCTGTGAAAATGAGTGGATACGAAGTACACCACCAACTTTTAGTTCGTGAACCTGTTTTGGTTGTTTTACTTAAACGATCTCACAAATCATTATTCAAGTACTAATGTGAGATGAGTTCTTTGTTAAAGACCGAATTCCAACTTGTTTTTAATTTTGATTTTGTTATCTAATTTGTATCACTATCAATAAGATGACAAATACAACTAGGAAACTTACAGTGAGCGAGATGTTAGATAAATTTAGTTTATACTTATATGTATATGTGTGTGTGTGTGTGTATATATATATATATATATTCCAGTTAACTAGTATTAATGAGATTTTTTATTTCATAATTTTCATTTCAAGTTGTATCCCACCATATAATGTATTCCTAATTTTAGAAAATTGACGAATCTCTGTATCGATACCTCGTATCAGTATTCGTGCGTCATAGATTATGATTGTTGGACATAATCATAGATAATCTAATGGAATTCCCTATTTTTTGAAATTTGATGAATTCCCGTATCGGTATCTTTGTATTAGTATTCATATATGCTTCATAAATTAAGATTCCTGGACACAGAGATAATCCAATGAGCGGATTTCGATATTGACTTAATTAAGTTGGGCCTTTATCACTCCTTTCTTCTTTTGGTGAGTAATGTATTGATCAAACCATATGGTCTCTCCATCTTTTTATGTGAAACCACTGCTTCAACCACACTTCCGAAAAGTGTAGTTGCAACCGCTTAATTAGTGTATAGTGCATGTCCCCTATTGGGGATTTCTAACCTTACATGCATACTTACAGCTGGTATGTGTGATCTCATCATTTTAGTGATATTATTGTACAATATGAAAATCGATTATTCTTTCCACTCCACATTAACATTTGAGGAGTACAAGGATAAATATGAGACAATGTGAGAACACACCAATAACGAGGAGAAGACTGTCTTATCAAAATCTAGAGGTTAATAAATTGCATGTTAAAGGTTTCAAAGTGCGGATAATTGCTGGCAATCCACATCCACATAACTACTTAATCGTTTTGATGATCCATCATGTTAGAGCATAGCTCGGTTGAACCCATTGGTGTTGCTATCTCAAGTCAGTTGTCAAGCTTAGTTGTCAAAACACAATCCTTGATTATATACAATATCATTTCAGACTAGGATAGACGAAGACCATTGAAGATGAAGACCGGAGCTTACACACTTGATATTTATCGTCCTCATCGAAAGGTTAAAAAGGTTTTCCTTTTGGTTTCGTATTTACCAATTATATCAATTAAAAAGCCGACGATGTTGTTATAGTAATCTCGAAGGATCGAATACTAGTTCTCCTAGCACTTAGGTTTTCCTTAGTGACCAATGCATAAGAACCATGTAGGAATAGAGTTAGTTCTTGAATTATACCTGAACAACCAACGCGTTCATATAGTTGAAGGGGAAATTCTCGAAATCGAAGTGGTTTCTTATGAACGCCTCCATGAACGTGTTTATATAAGTTCAGAAAAATTCTTGAACTCTAAAAACCACTCCATGAGCGCGTTCATAAAAGCCATGGATAAAAACTTTCTCTTTGAAGTTTTATCCTTATTTGAACGGATTCTCGAACTCGTTTTTATTAAGGCCCATGGAACTCTTGTCCACAATAGTCTTTCACGTTCGCGTATATTTACGCGGACCCTATAGCATGGTTTACTTGCTAAGCCATTGCCATCCTTCAATTTGATCCAGGAGTATTGTCACGACCTTTAGATTTTGGGCAATTTTTCAAAATGGCAAAAAAAATATTACTAATTATCAAAATGACCACGTTTTTTTGCACTTTTCAAAAATGGCCGATATTGACCGTTTTTTTGAAAAAAAACGGGGTAACAGAAGTTAAATGCCTATGTGGCACTTAATTGGCATAGGAAAAAGACATTTTAACCCTTAGAGGTTAGATTATTGAGTTAAACCAATGAATCACTCCGATCCAACTCTGTGCCTTATATCATGTGAAGAAATGTTCTGAACCGAGCCAACAGGGTAACTCCGATAACTCACATGACTTTGAACCGAAATAAAATGAACTCTGCTAGTGTTATTTGGAAAATAAATGAAAGTTTTGACAGAGATTCATGAAAGTTGTGAACACGTACTGGTTAAAAAACATCTTCAAAATGTCGGCAACTCTAATTACACTGCAACAATCATGCCATAATTAACCAAATTAAACCATCAATTAACCCAAAACAAACACACATACTAACCCCACCAAACAATCAGAAACACCACCATTGTTCAGTCGGAAAATATAAACACCACCACAACAATCAATCCCTCAATTAGCCAAATTAAATACTAAATTAACCAAATTAAACCCTCAATTAAACCAAAACAAACCCTCAATTAACAAAATCAATCATCAATTTATACATAGAAACATTAAATTTGAAAAGGGGAAAAAAGTTTCTAACCCTAGAAATTTTTCAATCGATATAACATCTAAACATGAGTTTCAGAGTATGGGTTTTCATCCTATACGAACTCCAACGCTAAATCTTACCCAAAATTCTTTATCTATGATTACTCTTCACGTCTAGTTTCTTCGTCTCCAAATCTCAAACCTAACGGGAAAAGAAGCGGTAGCAAAGAAACCAAAAAACTATTCTTCTTCAACTGTGATTCCCTTCGTGTCTGATTTCTTCTTCAAATTAACCTAACCAAAGAAAGAAGCAGCAGGCAGAGAAAGAACGAGAAGAAGAAGACTCAGGAAGAAACAAGATGAGTTTTTTCGAAGGGGAATATGTGTTAGGTTAAATATGCACGCACGTGTTAGGGTGCACGAGTAATTGATCGATCTATCATCGTAGATTAAACGAGCGGTTGATATGTGGAGATATATGTACCAAGGATATGGTGGTAATTTCATACTGAAATCTTGACTTAAATCAACGGGTTTGACTTTTAAGGTAGGGCCTGACGGAAAAACTAACAGAATGGTCATTTTTGAAAAGTGCAAAAAAACGTGGCCGACATAGAAATTAGCTTCTTTTTTTTCGGCCATTTTAGAAATTTGCCCTTAGATTTTTACCAACGGGTTAGAAGAAGATTGAGTCGGACCTCCAAGTAAGCCTATGGACTCTTCTAAGTTCGAAAACTTATTTGATCCCTACTCAAAGTTACTTAACTTTCAAGCAAAGCCTCCCTTGAGATCAATATAAATAGATGACCTCCTGCAAGATACAAACAATCATGTACACATCTGTGCATCGTCATCTCGAAGTCCTTTTTCTTGAACTACGACTATTTGAAAGACTTCACTCGAGGATCGCGAAGCACAGGTCAGAACTAATATTTCTGATCCTGTATCTTAGGCTGATTGTTTTGTTATGGTCGATTCAATCAATAAAGACCAAAGATTTGATAGAAGCTTCGTACAGCTGTACTCGGTGTTATAAGTCCTTGAAGCTTCATAACGCAATTTCACGAACTAGGTCTTGAATCGAGTTCGTCACTCATTACGAAGTAAAGCTAGATCAATAATCCCTAATTAGCATATCGATTTCCATTAACCTTGACTTTAAGTCTAAAGGAAATCACCTATCGTATTCTTTATTGAAAGACAAATCGAGTACAACCAGGCGTCATGTTATAGGCAGGGTAGCGCTAGTCTTCACGAAGGGAAGTGGAGCAACTCCTAAGCCTGTAAAGGACGTCAGCTAGGGGAATCAAGTGTGTAGGCTTCTGCGGGAGTCAAAGGACGTAGGAGCACAATGGTCGCTGAGTTGTTTGGAGGTTAATTCAGTTTCGATACATTCCAGTCCGAAGTCTGATAGTAAGCTAGCGTCTGTATTCACTTAATATTGTGTGTGTTCAAATCTGGACTAGGTCCCGGGGTTTTTCTGCTGGTTATGGTTTCCTCGTTAACAAAATATCTGGTGTCTTGCATTACTTTTACCTTCTGCATTATATTGTCTATAATCTATATAATTAAAGTGTTGCAAGTTTGTTGATCCAAACCCTTGAGTGAATACATCTCTATTGAGAACGAGAACTTTTTCTTGTTAGGATTCTGTTCTTGAACAAATAATGTACTCGGTTATTACTTGAATATTGATTTGTGATATCGTTCAAGTAATTTGATCAACTAGGTTCACGAATTCAAAAGTTGGTGGTGTACCTTGGTATCCCCTCATTTTCAATTGGTATCTGAGCCGGCAAACACATGAAAGACGTAATTGTCTGTGTTTGACTAGTTCGTGAACTATGAATATGTCACCATCTTTTACACCAGAAAAAGAATTTGATAAATCGAGAACTGAAGTAGGATCATCATCATTATCCGAAAACCTGGATAATATGATTAAACCAAAAACTTCAAGACACCTTGCCTTTCACTCTATCTGATGATTCTGATTCAGAAACTGAAAGAGATGCTCTCAAAGAAAGTGCGGAACTTGTCAATCATATGACATTTCAAGCATAAGAGATTACTCGTCTCATACATAAGGTAAATCGAGTTATTAATTGTTTTGCTAAAACAGATCCAGATGAACATCCAAAACTCGACACTACTGTCAGTGAAGGATTGAATTCTGAATATTCTTTGGCCATAATGAAATTGAAAGGAGATATTGCACTCCTAAAGGATGAAATACACAAACTCATTGTGTATCAAACAATTCCAGCATCTGTTGGTAATAATATTGCTTATATTCCCAAGCAAAAACCAAAAACTTCTTATTAAGAAAAAATTGTGGTTCGATCCCATCGTGTTTTACACTAAGACTAAAAAGTTGTGGATGAAATATATTCCCAACACTATGACTAAAAAGTCTAAAGATGCACCAGTGTTATGTCAAAAGTGCAAAACGAAGATTCATATTCGTGCAGAACAAGGGAAAAAGAATGAGAACAAAGGAATTACAAATCTTCAACAAAAATTGGATCTTGTTCTCAAAGAAGTCTGTGAAGTCAAGGGAGCTACTCGCGTCCCAAATTCCAGAAACTGGTCACATCTCAGAACAACTTATCGTAGAGTTCCTAGTAATGCATCTGCATAAAGAACTCAGTCACAATCTGGTGGCTTTAAAAATCGTCGTATCAACAATTCAAATGTTGGAAGATCTCAGTATTGGGTTCCTGAGAAGATAAAAAACTTCTCTGACGATCACCAAGGTAATGATAAAAATAAGTTGCAATTAGAAAACATGAACAATCTTATTTCAGGATATGAAGACATCGTCAATAATCTTCTTTGAAAGAATGAACAGAAATCTTCAGGTAACTCTTCAAATCTTGAAACTTATTTTGATGATAGCAATTTCTATGATAATTTCTCTAAGGATGATAAAGGGAAACGTAAAACAAGATTGTTGACACAAGGTGAGTGGGAACGCACTCACCGGAACACTTAGTGTTACCTGTCACAATTCTTATCTATGTACTGTCAAGATAAGAATTTTATTCTGTTCAATTTGAACAAAAGAGGACAGTATACTTCAAGGATTTTATTATCTACCTCACAAACTTGCTATTGTGCCTTATTGATTAATAAAAGTGGGATCCTAGTATTAATGTGATAATCCATGTAGGAATTTTTTTTATTACCAATCGTAAGACATTTTGTTGTTGTTGAGCATATGCTCCAATAAGATATTTGCTCTCAAAGAGTTATGTGACTTTTTGATGATGTATTGACTATAGTTCCCAAAGTGGTTGTCTCAAAATTGTCTTATAGCACCAATAAATTGTGTTCTTTCACATCCTTTATGAGTCCAAAATATAATGACTCGATGTGAGTATCAACACTTCACATGCTGCCTCTGGAATTCTCCCTGCCTCTGGCTCCTAAGGTAAGAGTCGAGACCAGGATTCATGGGAATATCTGTGTGTGTAAGCTAAAGAAGTTCATGAAAACTAATCATGATGTTGATATTTAAACTTAGTAATTTCTTTTCGCTAAAAAAAATTAAACAAGTGTTTATTGCCAAATATTCTGGGTATACATTAATTCTTTCAATATAGGCATGCAACTCAAATCTTGAGTTATTTTTTTGTGAGAAAGATTATGTGACCCTTGCTCTTGTAAAATGTCGTGAACAAACCGACAAAGATAAAGCAAGTTGTTCCGAAACTCACTTACTTAGAATATTTTACAACTTTCTGGATCTTCGCGAACGAAACCCATGTTTCAGAACCGCCTTCCTTGTATAGTTATACTATACCAACTTCCTTTATTATCTCATTATTTAGGCAATATATTTACGTAAACAGCCGAACTTGAATTCTACGTTCAAGTCTCTTGACAATTATTATGAAACATATCACTCGAAGTATCACACGAGTTAATATGGAAGAAGCAAACTGATAGGTGTGCAAAACACCTATTCAAGAGTACCTAAATTATACACTTTAGTCGACTTAAGCCTCATACATTGTTTATTTTAACCATTTTCTATTTTGCAGGTATTTTAAAATAATATTATAATAAATGAAGCAAATAACAACTTAATCATCACTTGGCGACTCTCGAAGTTGGTCGATTCAAATACAAGAAAAGAGCAAGGCTTAGAAGGTGTTTAAAAGCAGAATTATTGAGGGCGGACACACATTAAGGGGCAGCCAAAAGTCACAAATTACTAAGGCACGGGGTTATTCCCAACCTCGACTGTTCGCTAAGGGGCAGACCTTATCCATACAAAAGTCAGACGAAGATTTTCTTTTTATTTCAGATCTGCTTTGTCTGAACAGTTCAAAGAAAAGAGGCAGAGAAAATCAAAGAGAAAATGGAAAAGAAGACTGTTTTGGGTTCAATTGCGGCAATAGTTCAGCTGAGTTCGAATCAGTTCAACGGAAAGAGGAGGATTAATGGTACTGCTGTAATTGCAGGATGGCTGCTGACATAGGTGGACTTGATGGGAAGAAGAAATTGAGGTGTTATTGAGATCAGAAGACCGTTCTGGAACTTGGGTTATGATGAAATCCTGTGTTGAATGAAGTTGGATTGCTGATGTTGTTGGATTTGGGGTTGATTGGAGATAAATTGGAAGAATCTGAAGGTGTCATGAAGATCATATGAATGTTTAAAAGAATGGGTTTGGCTCAATTTTTGTTCTGAATGATTGTCTTGAGTTGAATGGGAGTTGCTGATGAAGCTCGGTTATCTATTCAGATGGGGAGTTTGAAGTTTCACTGTCGGATTCAATCCAACAGAGAAGAGGAAGATGATAGGTATGTGGTTCGCACATGTGCAGTGGTAAGACGCCATCGGCTCCGCAAATCCGACAGGCATAAGGCAAGATTAGCTGGGCTCTCTGTTTACTGGTTCTCGGCCCAAGTAGAGGGTTTTGGGTCTATTGATGTTGGGCTTCGAGTGTGAATTGGTTTAGGAAACCAGAAGTGTTTTGAAAAGGGTTTGGCTGAATAAATAAGGTCACGGAGTTTACAGAAGTTGATATCACGCAACAGATCACGCAAGAGGAGACAGTATCACGCAATAGTTTGGAGTTTTCCTGTGCACGCTTCCCAAGGCAGGAGAAACAAGGGTTTTGGGCGCGATTTTCGAGGTGGAACTTTGGGAGAAAGATTGGAGCGTTGCGACGACGGGTTTTTATGATTTCTAGCACTTTCTCTTACTTTCTATGGATTTCAATAAGAACATGAGTAGCTAAATTTCTTTTTATTGGTTGAGGATGTAGTCTTTTAATTGCAAGACATGTTTCATGATTAATTATGGAGTTAAACTTATTCATATTCGTTATCGATTTTATTCTACTTTGTGTATGAGTGTATGATTGATGTATTACACTAAGATAGAACATATTTTGATTCAAGTGGCTAATTGAATTAGGTTATGTTATTATCTATTGCTAGAATTAGGTTTGGAGATACGAAATAGTTGAAGAACCTATTCATAAGTAGCACAATATGATTATTGAGGTGGTGATAGCTTCGAGAGTCATATGTAGGATACAACCTTTGTTGAATGAGCCATTCATGGTGGTTCATTGCATTGATTAGCCTATTTCACGAAACTTAGTGCTCTTAGATAGTTGAACTCGATTAATCATGGTGTCGAGTTATTCTCTACGTAGTATTCATACATTCATCGTTATGGTGTGTGATGACATTAGGAAATTTCGGAATATTTTCGCGATGATATATTCTAGGGCTTTTGATGATGATAGAACTAGTTGAACCTCCATATATTATTCATATGCATGTTAAGCAATTAAAGATGAACCCTTAACCAATATTCTCCACTCTTGATTACTTCCAATTATTCTTTGCGTCTTATTTACTTGCTTTTATTTTATTTTACTTTTAGTTTAAAACAACAAACATCCCCCCCTTGGTTACTTTAGGATTCAAATATTGAAATAACAAACCATTACCTCTTCGTGGACGAACTTGTTCTTACCATTATATTATATAATCATATATTGTGAAGGTTTAGAACTTAAGTATATTTGTGCGGATTCGACACGCATCAAATTTTGGCGCCGCTGCCGGGGAGGCAATAGCGTTTGTTATTTTATTTTTGGATTCTATTTTCTTATTTATATACTCATATTTGAGTCTCTTGTTTCAGGTACTTATCTCTGGCACCAAAACGTTGGGAATACGAACGTTGCGGTATTGTTACTCGCCGAGGGACAGTGCTACAAGAACCTCAAATCGAGGAGATTCCAGACGAACAAGTTCTGGAAAACGAAGAAGCTATGGCTGACAAGTCACTAAGAGAATTAGCTTCCCACAAGCTCGATGAACAACGTTGGTGTATCCAAACATCATCCAAGTTTGAGATTAAACCAGGGTTGCTTAGAGAGCTTCCTAAATTTCATGGAATGGTCAATAAAGATCCATGCAATCACTTGCTGGAATTTCGTAACATTGTTTTGGCGATGCTTCCTAAAGATGATGAAGATGAAGATGGAGCCATGCTGAAGGCTTTTCCATTTTCCTTGCAAGGTTCGGCGAATGATTGGCTTTACTATTTGTCTCCGGGGAGTATTACGACTTGGAAAGCAATGAAACAACTTTTCTTAGAAAGGTATTTTCCTGCTTCTCGAGCCACTCAAATCAAGAGGGAAATATCGTCAATTCGCCAAATGTCGGGTGAGACGTTGTTTGAGGTCTGGGAACGATATAAAAGGTTGGTGGCAAGCTGTCCACACCACCAAATGAGTGATACGCAAATTCTTCAAAATTTCTACGAAGGTTTGTTTCCCCCAGATCGGAACCTCCTCGATGTTGCAAGTGGAGGGGCATTTATGAGCAAGACAGAAACAACGGCCAGGGAATTGATTGATAGCATGGCAGCTAACTCTCAACAATTTTACAACCGTTCTGAAACTCTTGTCAAGAAAGTGAATGAGGTAAGTGCATCTTCCGATCTTTATCAGAAAATGGATAATCTAACTGCTATGTTGCAACAGGTGGCAGTGGCGGTGATACCTCAACATTCAGCAATTCAAGAGGGCAACGAGCAAGTTAATGCTGTATTTCCAAATCAGCAGAGGCCGAGATATGATCCCTACTCTAACACTTATAATGCAGGATGGAGAGATCACCCCAATTTCAGCTACGCCAACAAGCAAGCTGAGGTTCAACAGCCTATTTACAACCGCCACAACGAGTACCAACAACAATTTCAGCCACCACAACAACAACAAAACCAAGGTTCCAACATGGAGGATTTGCTGAAATCATTCATGCAAAGGACTGAGAGTACGGTGAAAGAATTACAAACACAAGTGGGCTCTCTGGCAGCTGAGTTGAACCAATTGAAGTCACAGAATAGTGGGAAACTCCCTTCTCAACCTATCATCAATCCAAAAGAAACGGTGAATGCCGTGACGTTGAGAAGTGGTACACAAACTGTGCAACCGGAAGACAAGATCACCAAATCAAGTTCAGCTGAACCTGACAAGGAATCTGAGACTCTTCCTGAAACTACTAAGGTATCTAAGAAAATTTCTAAACCTCCTGTTTCTACTTATGTTCCGCCTTTGCCTTTTCCTCGCAGGTTTGCTACTTCCAAAAAGACGGAACAAGAGACTGAGATTGTAGAAATTCTCAAGAAGATTCATCTGGAAATTCCATTTGTGGATGCTATCAAACAAATTCCTCATTTTGCGAAAGTGGTGAAGGATTTGTGTACCAAGAAGCGAAAACTCAAGGGTAATGAGGTAATGAGTGTGGGGGAGAATGCATCTGCTGTATTGCAAAAGAAACTCCCACCAAAATGCAAAGACCCAGGTAGTTTCGATATTCCAGTCGTTATTGGTAATACTAAATTTAGCAAAGCTATGTTAGATTTAGGGGCTTCAGTGAATGTTATGCCCGCATCCATATATGAATCTCTTAATTTAGGTCCATTGAAAGAAACAGGCGTTGTTTTACAATTGGCTGACCGTACTAATGTTTACCCTAGAGGTGTTGTCGAGAATGTGTATGTGCAGGTCAATCAATTGGTATTTCCAGCAGACTTCTGTGTGTTGGAAATGAGCGGAGACCCATCAGATTCATCCATCCCTTTGCTGTTGGGACGACCATTCATGAAGACGGCTAAAACCGTCATTGATGTTGATGAGGGAACGTTGACAATGAAATTTGACGGAGAAACAATACGTTTCAACATTTTCGAGACGAAGAAACATCCTAGTGATGTTAACTCTTGTTTCTCTATCAATGTGGTCAGTGATGTAGCTGAACGAATATTCAAGAAAAGAAGGCACAAGAGTTCAGACAAGTGCAAGGAAAAGAAAAAGGCGAATTCTGGTGACAAAATTTCTGAAAAACACTTTAGTGTTGGACAGAAAGTTCTTTTACTCAAATCTTGCCTACATTTATTTCCTTGTAGAATGAAATCACATTGGATAGGACCTTTTGTTGTGCTAACTGTGTTTTCCAGTGGTGCAGTGAAAATTCGGAGTTTGTCAACGGGAAAAGAGTTTAAGGTGTATAACCATCGGTTAAAACCTTACTCTAAGAATGATATCCCTCTGGAGGAATCATAGAGACATTACGTCAGGCTGATGACGTTAAAACAAGCGCTACATGGGAGGCAACCCATTGTTTGTATCTAATTTTGCTGTTTTGTTTTGTTCTTTTCGCAGAGAGACGAGATGATGCTTAATGGGAGTCAACCCATTCAATTTCGCTTCGTGGGAGTCAACCCACTGGATATCTAACGCATTTGAATTCCATTGGACGAGTCAATCTACATTGAGGACAATGTAGAGTTCAAGTGTGGGGGAGGTAAGTCCTTATTTCTCACTCTCTCAAATGGCGAAAAACAGAACTGCCAAGGCGAAAAATAGAATTTTAAAAAAAAAAAAAAAAAAAGGGGGCGTTTCGTTATTCTGATCCAAGCAATGTTATAAGGGCCACTACCTTATCCTAATTCCAACAGAAGTGGATTTATTTCTTTCCCTCCAGTTCAGTCTTTAATGAACTCGTCACCATGGCTGCAAGGGATTAGAGAAGGTTAACAAGAAGTGATGTTTTAGAAGGTCTGAAGCTACGCAGCAAGGAATGATAGCTGAGCTTGTGATGATTAATGAAGTGGCAAGGAGTGTGGTTGGTTGCTGCTATGTTGTTTAGACTGCAACTGATTTTGTGATCCTGTTCTGGTATCTGAAGGGTGTTGCTGCTGGTTTGTTTGTCCTGAATGAATGACGACCTGGCTGGAGTTCTGTGAAGATGAAGAATGGTTGTTGTTGCTATCTAAGCCAAGGGCTCAGCGTTGCTCTATGGTGTACAGGCGGTGGTGGTTGGATTTAGTTTGAGCACAGGAAAACAGGGAGCTACTATGATTGTGGTGGAGAGTTAGAATGCGAATTGCCGGTGAATTAAGATCAAAAGTGTATCTGAATGGGGTGAATTTCTGGTCATGACTGTTGATGGTCTGTTGGGCATGAATGTGCTGATGCTGTGACGCTGCTG
>JAJJMA010002742.1:0-12878 GCA_023529015.1 Papaver nudicaule
ACAATTGGCGACATGTCTCTACTCGTTGGTCCCTTACTCGACGTAACCATGGTTCCTTCCATGCACTCGCCGAGCCATACTATTCAACCCAAAGTCATATATCGCCCATCCTGCTACTCGCTGATCCAGGATATCTCAGCTGTACTCTTTTTATGCAGCATCTCATCTAGGATGCTTTTATGTTGGATAGGTATTTTCTACCCTTACATTTTGCCTCTTTCATTTCCTAAGACTTCAGTCGCCGGGGATGAAACTTTTCTTATTCGCCGAAAATACCGCCCCACGTTCTCCACTAAGCTTTTTCACGCCACACGTCTACTGCCATGCATCAGTTACTCCACGTGTCTTCCATGCGCTGCTTCCACTTTATGACTGGTAACCGTTTACACCCATTATCTCCATTACTCCATCACAGCTCACAACCGTTATCGCCGGTTGGTTTCCCCTTTACTCCTATAAATACTTGATTCTACATCTTCTTCTTCCTTTACGAGTTTTCTTTTCCTAAACCCTAAATCTTCTGCTGCTGCATTTTTTTTGTCCGAGTTCTTCATCTTCTTCCTTCTTTAATCATCCAGCTCTCATCTTCTTCTCTTTCCCCTGTAGTGATTTCTTCTTCACTATCTTTCACGCTGATTTCTGCTACAGATTTGTTTTTTTTTACCCTTTTCCGTTACCAATAACCACCAATCTTCATCCTTTCCGACTGATTTTCCACCGGTAACAACCAATCTTCATCTTTTCCGGCCACATTCAAGCTACTTTAATGGCTTCAACTGCTAAATCCTCCAGATCTAAAAGCAAGGCTAGCAAAGCCAAAGCTACTGACCAAAAGGTACCAAATTGGAAGACTGATTGGCCTGGCTATTGTGCTCATTACAAAGTAAAATTTCTTAACCCCAAAATACATTCTCTGCCTGAGACAAAAAAGGCATCTGATCTACTATCTGTCGACGATCTCCTTCGATCAGAGACGAGTAATACTTGGGCCGTTGTTGCCTTTGGTCAGCTGAAATCTGGGTTAACATTTCCTCTTTACAATCCGAACAATACCTTTATCGTCGACCTTCTTGTGGCGATTAATAGAAGTCCCTTTCAGTTAACAGGAAATGCTATCCGTGTAATGACTGAGTGGAGCAAACGCCGAGATGGACAGACTAACTATCCTTTGCTCGCCAAGCTGGACGCTCACAAACCTGAGGAGTTTACTGTGAAGAAATTCCTTGAACAATACTCTGTGGCTTCTTGCACTAGAAAGACTGATCCCTGGGCTATTCGATTTACACCAAAAAGGAATTATCCTGCTGCAGACCTGTTACTCGCCGATGTCGAGTTCACAAGCACAGAAGAAAAACCAACTGTTCGTCACAGCTCTGAGGGCGACTTTTCCAATCTTCCTTGTCTCATCGACGGGCCCTGGTTACTAGGTTGGGAGGATGATGACAAAACCATAATCCGAGAAGCTTTTTTTCCTGAGCATTCCCACCTCGCCGGGCATACCTTTTGGAATGTAGTCTGGCCTGATGCCGACAAGTATGCCAAGGATGAGAATGGCAAGTTTGTTAGGGTGAAGGATAGAGACTGTGTCAGGCTCTAAGCTGATGCAATTGCTGGAACGAAGAGAGGACGAGAAGATACCGCCGATCCTTCTCAGGTAAATATATATCTATTCTTAGTAGAGCTATTCTAGCGCTAGCAAAAATCCAACTGAAGATCTAGAGACAAGCATTTTGACTTAACCTATTTTAAAAATATATGCGAATATATTTTTAAAATATATATCTATATTTGCCTCTGCTTGTTTCGAGATCTGATAAGTGTGTCTTTGGTGATATTCAATTTGCAGCGCCCAAAGAAACCCAGGCCATCTCCCGCCGAGATAGCTGAAGAACTTCGCCGACTTGCTTCAGAGAATCTACCTCCTCCACCAGCTTCTTCTCAATCAGTTAAGGAGACTGCCTCTAACAAGGAAAACCTTGAGACAGTCGCCGATAAGTCCGTCAAGGATAACTCCAATATGCTCGTCGATCAACCTTTGAAGGATAGCTCCAATATGCTCGTTGATCAGTCTGCAAAGGATGGTTCTACCAATCCTCCTGTTACTGAAAATATGGAAGACATGAATCAAGATTCTGAATCATATCCTAAGAGCAATGACCATCTTGACATGGATTTGGACGCGCTCAACATATCTGGTGGTCATGATACTTCCGGACCATCTTCTTCTTCAAAGAATCCCAAGATACCCTATGTTCCACATGTTTCTGCTGTTTCTGCACTTGAGCCACATCTCGCTGGCTTAGTCGTTCTTGATAGGTTGCGGCATCCTCTTACTCCTCAATCCACTAAGGGACCTGGAAGCTTGCAGCTGACTGCCTCCAATATGCTCGCCGAAGCTTTCGACAAGCTCAGTGTGGCGGATGACTGCACTGATCAAAAGTATTTTGAGACATTAGCTCAATATAGTCGTCCTGGGTTTGTTCATCACCCAAATTTCCACAAGGCTGCGGATATCATCCCTTATCAAGAACACTTCAATCTGTTCAACATGGTGAGTATCTTTTTGTGATATTTCGTCTTTCCAGCTCTATCGTCATTGGAGACTTATGCTCACCCTTTGTAACTTCAGCACTTTCATCACTGCTTGAGTGTTGCCTCTGCCAATGAGGGTCTGAGCCGTGAGATCATTAATCTCAAAAATGAGATCAGTCAGCTGACACATGATGCATTGGTGCGTGGCAAAGAAGTTGAAACGTTAAAGAATGAGGCCCGAGAGCGAAGCCTGACAGTTACAACTCAGCAAAGTAAGTTTTCTCCGTTTCTTTTTCTTGTTATGCTATTCTTCTTTCCATCCTATTCTGTTCGCCGACCCTTAGATTTCCTGCCCTCCAAGGTTGTCATTCCTCCGATGACGATAGGCTTAGGCGAGCTGAATCCGAAATCGAGAGACTTAGTAATAGAAACTTTAAGCAGTGTAGTCAATTATTCACTTTCCTCAAGGACCTTAAATGGTGTCGCCGAGAGTTGGATCAGGATGTTGATATTATAAGAAACCTCTGTGATACTTATCAAGCTGCTCGATCGGAATTAGGCCAAATGACTAGCCAACGTGATGATGCACTTCGCCGAGAGGAACTAGCCCTTGCTGCCAAGACAGAGGCCGAGACAAGTCATAAACGAGCTTCCTTCCTCTGGAAAGAGGAGAAATCCAGAGCTGATAAGTTGGCTTCTCAAATTATTAGCTTAAGCACTGAGAAAGAGACCGCCGAGTTTCAAATTCAACGCTGGAAAGATATGGCGGAGAGGCGTGAAGCTTTGACAATTGATTTGTACAAGCAGTGTTCTACCCAACAACGCCAAATAGAACGAATGCTAGGTCCGTGCGCTAATGAAAACTTTGAGTTTCATATGACTCAGTTTAGGGAAGCACAAGAGGGTATGCGTGGACATGTTCACAACCTAGAAGGTAGCTTTTATAGGGTTTACCCATGACTTATCATGCTTGTGTTTGTTTTCAATCCTTTTTACCATATCTCTTTCTCCTTTTGCCTCAGCTACAATCCAGAGGTTAAAGAATGAGGCAGATCATCACCAGGAGATCGCCAAAGGCTGCCATGAACTTGAGATGAAGGTCCAGGAGCTTTCTGATGAGCTCAAGGAGCACAAGTCTTGTCCCGACAAGATAAAAGAGTTGTCCGAGAAGCTCAGAGAACATGATTCTTGTGTTGGCAAGCTGGCGGATCTGAATGAGCAACTTCTTGACCATGCCTCTTGTGCTGGCAAGATTCAAGAACTTGAGAGTGCCCGAGATGGTCTTCAGATTGAGGTCGCCGAGGCCAAAGACGATGTTCAGTATTGGGAGAAGCGTCATAAGGATGATGTTGTTAGCGCTGCCTTTATCGGCGCTCAAGATTTTGCTTACAAGTTCCTGCCTCAGCAGGGAATGGAAATTCCCTTGGCTTATCAACGACCCACTCCTGAAAAGCTTGCCATGCAAGAGAAGGCAAGCACCAAAGGAAAGGAAGTGCTGTGGGGAGAAGAGAATGAAGAAGAGGAAGAAGAAGAGAATTACCAAGAAGATGAATCTGAGGAAGAAAGTTCAGAAGAAGAAATTGAGGATGAAAATCCTAAGGGACCAAATCAGTCTCTTGAGGTCGGTACTGGAACTGCAGAAGGTGAACAACTCGGCGAGAAGAATACTGGAATGATGACTGTTAATGCTAGCCAACCAATCGTCGAGCAAAGTGCAGAAACGAGTACCGCCGAGATTAGCCAATCTGCCGACGAGCCAAACGCAGAAATTGCTACCGCCGATGCTAATCAACCTGAAAATGCTAGAGCTGAAGATGTGGGCGAGGATGACCTCAGTGATCTTGAAGGAAATAAGCTTTCTACCCCAAAGAGTCCTTTTGCTGATCCTAGGTGTTGAGGTAGCCTTTATTTGGCTCTTTTGGATGTTGAAGAGGATAAATTGTTACCTCCTTAGTCTTTGTGTTTCTCTTACTATTTTTTGTTTCCTTATAATGAACTATTCCCCTTTTGAATGTTATTTTTGATGAATGTTATCTTTATGTCTGTTGACATCTGCCTTTCATATGCAATTGTCCTTCTCCACATTTGCTCCTCTTTATTTAGTCTCTAAAGTCTTAACTTGCCATTGAGTGAAGCCCTGGCCCCGTACAGCCAACAATTTCTTAACAATTGACTTAACAATTTCCCAGAGCAACATGGTTAGACCCCAGCCGTAACCATTACTTGTGCCCGTCGGCGATCTAATATAAGTAGAATGGGTTGCCCTCATAGAATTTAATACACAACAACTTTCGCCAGAGGTGATGCTACGGCGTAGACGGATTAACACACCAGCGGAACCGCCGATGTGATGCTACAGCAAAGGGATCCTTATTTCCTTACAAACACTTACAGATCAACAAGTAACACGACTGGTCTTACACTAAGCCTGGGTTGGACTAACTATTACGATTAGGTGCATTCACTCAATGGAAATAAGCTTCTGTATAAGAGATCTTGGCTCTTAGTTGATTTATTGATTTGGGCATTATGCCTTTAAAGATGGCACTTGGCCTTAGTACCTGATCAGGGTTTTTGTATGGCATTTGTTCCCTTGTGATTACTGGGCTTATGTGCCTCTGTATACGGCTGTATAGCCTGTGACTGAGTGTTTTTGCCTCAGTTATTGTGCTCTTGGAGCTTTGAAGTTTTAGCCATCACCATAGTTAGATTACCCGGTGAATGAAAAATGCAAGTGACACAATAATTTGTTAACGGGGTTCGGCGCATGATAGCAAACCTACGTCCCCGGATCTTATTCGCTGTTGTTTTACATGAGCTAATAAGACTTCTTGGGTATTATGCCCGCCCAAGACTTCGGATTTTACATTGTATCCCTCAAGGATAGTACTTCTTCAGGAACCTGGCGTTCCAAGGATGTTCAAGTTGCACGCCATGCTCATCAATCAGTATATACGCTCCCGGCCCAGCCACTCTTTTGACTACGTAAGGGCCATCCCATACAGGCTCCAATTTCCTGCATCCTTCTCGCTGAGAGGGGGGAATTTCTCGAAGTACCTACTCGCCGGGCTGATATTCTCTTGGAATCACCCGCTTGTTGTATTCTCTTGATAACCGCCGGTGATAATTCTCCATGTGTGTAAGGGCGATCAGCCGCTGCTCTTCTAAGTCATCCAGCTTGGCTAGGATCAGATCTGTATTCAGATTCTTTTCCCATGCCTCATGCTTTGTAGTGGGCAGGATTACTTCAGATGGGAGTACTGCCTCAGCGCCGAAAGTGAGTAAGAAAGGAGATGCTCCAGTTGCTTCTCGAATCGTAGTTCTATATGACCACAAAACATTGTGCAAATGCTCACACCATGCCTTTTTATGCTTCTCCAGTCTTTTCTTCAGTCCCATTCCAATAGTCTTATTGGTGGCTTCTGCCTGGCCGTTACTCTGAGGGTATAAGGGAGTTGATTTTCCCAGTTTGACGCTGTAATGAGCGAGTAACTTTCTTATGTTGTCGTCGACCAGCTCCTTTCCATTATCGGTACATATTTCCGCCGGTACACCAAATCTACAAAATATGTTCTCCCAGATGAATGTGAATACTTCTTGTCCTGTTTTCTTCCTGATAGCTTTAGCTTCACACCACATGGTGAAATAATCTGTCGCCACAATAATGTATTTCCGTTGTCCGGAACCTGTAGTTAGTGGTCCAATAATATAAATGCCCCACTTGGCGAAAGGCCAAGGGCTGAGCACTGAATTTAAAGATGTTGTCGGCGCCTTAATTCTTCTTCCATACAGCTGGCATGGTTTGCATCGCTGAACATATTCCTTTGCATCTTTATTCATCCAAGGCCAATAGTATCCCTGCATTCTGACCTTCAAGGCTAAAGCTCTTTGGCCACCATGATTTCCGCAGTCTCCTTCATGAATTTCTTTTAATAATTTATTGCCTTCTTCCTTGGATACGCATCGCAGCAGAGGTCCAGAGAATGACCGGCGATATAAGATTCCATCTCGGAGTTCATAGTTCGCCGAGCGACTGATGACCTGATGAGCTAAAATTTGATTTCCTGGTAAGGTTAAGCGGTCCAAGTAATACCGTATCGGCGATCTCCAATCTGTCTCTGCTGACTCTTCAGTGTTTGTTGCTAACACTTCTCTTTGCCTTTGTGTTGCTACCGATGGCTGCATCACTCTCTCAATAGCTATTGAAGGAACATCTGGATTTGTCATCATTGAGGAGATAAACGCCAATGCATCGGCGTGTCTGTTATCTTTTCTGCAGATGTGGCGAAACTTGATACCTGTGATCCTCTGGGCATACTCCCTAGCAAGTTTTAGGTACTTCTGCATAGATGGGTCTGCTGTCTGGTATCGTCCAGATATTTGTCGAATCACCAGCTGAGAATCGCTTGTCAATCTGACATTGCTAATTTTCATTTCAATGAGTATTCGCATGGCATGAATGACTGCTTCATATTCTGCCTCATTATTAGTCGCCGGGAATTCTAGCCTTAGCGAGTGTACTATCCTTGCTCCTTTTGGCGAGATAAGGACAATTCCAATTCCATTTCCTTCTTTATTTGATGAACCATCTACATAAACCTCCCATCCATCAGGACTGCACTTCAATAAATCTGGTACTTCATGTTCTCGCTCATCCAAGGAGGATGGGATTTCTTCTATCTCTTCTTCTTCATCAATTGGGAAGTCGGCGAGGAAGTCTGCAATTACTTGGGACCGCTGAGCTGTACGTATTTCATACTGGACGCCGAACTGCTCAATTTGTTGATTCCACTTGGCGATGCGTCCCACTCGTTGAGAGCTGTGCAAGATAGATTCTATTGGAGTTTTGGTGAGGACCACAATAGGATGGGCGTGAAAATATGGACGTAATCGCTGAGATGCGAAAACCAAAGCCAGAATCAGCTGCTCTATTTTGGTATAATTCTTCTCTGCTCCTTGCAACGTTCTACTGATATAATATATAGGTGTTTCTCCGCCTTTGGTTCTAACAAGCACTGCACTTATGGCAAAAGGTGTCGCGGCGAGATATACTCTGAGTTCTTCGCTGTGCTCAGGTGGCTGAATTGCTGGGAGAGTGGCGAGATACTTTTTAATGCCCTGAAATGCAGTCTCATGTGCTTCAGTCCAGTTGAACTTTTCTCCTTTCTTTAGTGTCTGGAAAAATAGTTTACACTTGTTAGAGAACCTTGAGATGAATCTGTTAAGAGACGCCAAAGTTCCGTTGAGTCGCATAACATCTTTTACAGTGACCGGCGAGGGCATCTCTATAATTGCTTGAACCTTGGCTTGATCAGCTTCCACTCCCTTCTTGGTGACGACATATCCCAAGAACTTTCCTGAAATTACACCGAAAACACATTTCGCTGGATTGATTTTTAACTTAGTAACACGCATATGGTTAAATATTTCTCTGAGGTCTTCCACATGAGTTTGCTTCTTCTTGCTCTTGACAAGAATGTCGTCGACGTATACTTCCATCGTCTTCCCTATCCATTTCTCAAACATTTTCTGTGCCATTTCTTGATAAGTAGCGCTAGCATTCTTCAACCCGAATGGCATTCGAGTGTAACAAAATAACCCCTTAGTGGAAAAGAAAGCTGTATGCTTCTGATCTTCCTCCGCCAGAGGTATTTGGTTATATCCTGAATAACCATCCATAAACGACAGCAACTCGTGGCCTGATGTAGCGTCCACAGTTTGATCAATACTTGGCAATGGGAAACTATTCTTGGGACAAGCTCTGTTAAGGTCGCTGAAGTCGATGCAGATCCTTACTCCCTTGTTCTTCTTTGGTACCACTACCATGTTGGCTATCCATTGTGGATATTGCACTGGCCTTATTATACCAGACGCCTTCATTTTGTCAATTTCTGCCTCTACTGCTTCTTTGTAAGCTGGGGCCAATTTTCTTATCCTTTGCTTGAAGGGTCTGACCTTTGGATCAATATCTAGTTTATGACATGCTATCGCCGGGTCAATACCTGGCATCTCGTTCATACCCCAAGCAAAGACATCAACATATTCCTTGAGTAGTGCTTGCAACTCTTCATTCAATAGAGTACCAATCTTTACCATCTTTGGATCCTGATCATCGCCGATATTAACATCCTTAGTAGGTTCCACCGCCGTAAAATGTAGTTCTGGTTCTCCCATCGGCGATGGTTCCTTTAATTTCTATAAAGTCTTATCTCCAGACTGCGCCGAATCTTCCACCGAGTTTACTGAGTGCACATATGTGACTGGATTGGCGATGAAGTCTAGAATCTCTTGCTCCTTTACTGCTTCCTTGCCGAGCTTCTTTTTCTCTGCAATTTTCACTTTTCGATTTTCTCGCATTTGCACATCCGCTGAGTTGCACGCCTTGGCCACTGCTAAATCTCCTACATACTCGGCGACTCCAAATGGTGTGGGGAATCTCAGGCGCTGATGATACGTAGAAGGGACCCCTTTCAGACTGTGGAGCCACGGTCTTCCCAGAATTGCAGCATACGGCGAGTCAACATCCACAATACAAAGAGTAGTTTTCAAGAAATAATCCTCGCAAATTTTTACTTTTAATTCAATCTCGCCTTTAGGCTTAGAAGCGATGCCATTAAACCCATAAATGTTATAAGAGGAGACTGTGGGCGAGGGTATTTTATCATCTTTCGCCCTCATCGCCTCAAAGGCAGTATTAAAGAGGATATCCACAGAGCTTCCCGGGTCGATGAGCACCTTTGGCAGCCTAAACTGCTCCACCTGAATGGTAAGAACCAAGGGGTTGTTGTGATTTCTTCCCTCTGGAGGAATCTCTTGGGCGGAGAACCCGACACATGCCTTCATCCAATCTTGCAAAGGCTCTTGCTTAACGGCAACACTACAAATCTCATTTCCCATTCTATCTCGCTTATGCACACGAGATAGAATATTATCATGAAATTCATCTCTGGTAATCTTTGAATGTACAATGGAAAAGCAGTCTAATTCCAACAAGTCCCGCTCGACCTTTACCTCATACACATTTGGAGTCTGAGCTGGAATGGCTTGAATTGGCTGGACCATAATAGGAGGTGGTGGTGGCAACTCTAAGAATTCCTGGAATTTCCCCAAGCGGATGAATCGATGAACTTCTTGTTGTACGCCGGTGCAGTTCTCAGTCGTATGGCCATGAAACTGATGGAATTGACAAAAGGAATTGGTATTGGTCGGCGGGGCCCTTGGGTTTCCTCTGTTATAAGGATATCGGATATCATCCCTGCAGTTTGAACTTTCAATCTGACCAAATGCATCTGTATAAGAGACACGCAACTTAGGTAGAGTAGCATCTTGGAAAGGTTGCTGGTTGCCTCTGCCAAATTTTCTGTTATCCCCATTATATCTTCTGTCACCATTCCCATTTCGGCGATTATCTCTTCCTCCTCGTCCATAGTTTCCTCCTCTATTATCTTGTTTGTCACGCCCATCATAGTTTTCTCGCTTCTGCGAGTTCCAATGCTGCTCGGCGGTAACTTGCTGCGGGTACTACTATCGCCGAAGAGGGATTCTGCGTCAATTTCCGCTGTTCTGCCTTCAACCATTCCTTCTTGATTTCTTCCTGATCTTCCGGCGAGAAACTATTGATCGAGTGAATTTGTTTTGCTCTTTCCTTCTTCAGTCGCAGCTCCTCCTCTCGAATTTCTTCATAACTTAACCATTCATCTTGCATCGACCTCAAGGTCTGCAAATCCTTTGGCATGTCCCAAAATAACTTTTGGTACAACTGGTCCGTCGTCTCCATGGCGCTAAGGAATGATCTTATCTTCTCCTTTTCTGACACCTCGGATCCTACCTCGCTACTCGCTTTCCTCCATCTTTGAATAAAAATTTTATAAGTCTCTGAGGGCCTTCTCTTGACATTGAATAATCTTTCCACACCGGGTCGACCTCTGTTGTTCTGAATAAAAGCATGCAAGAATTTGCAATCTAACTTCTCAAAGGACTTGATTTTTCCTTCTTCTAGTCCATCAAACCAGGCTAGAGCTTCGTCCTTCAGCGTAGCCGGAAACGCCATGCACATTATTGGATCTGATCCTACCCAAGCCGCCATGTCTCGCTTATAAGCTCTTGAATGCTGTGTAGGGTCTCCAGTTCCATCATAGATGGAGGTGAATTTAGGGGTAGTGTATTTGGGAGACACATACCCATATGTAATACAATCATGAAAAGGTGTTTTCTGTGCCTCTAAAAGTGCAACCCTATATCTCGACTCCCTCGAAGATCCACTTAAAGCATCCACTTTATCTTTTAGTCGGCGCAGGTCCTTCTTCATCTCTTTTATCTACTTTATGCCGCCGCCTAGAGCTGTTGTGATCTTTGCTATCTTTCCCAGGCACGTTTACCCTTCTGCCTCTTTCGTCATATTTCGCCGATGAATCTGAGATCTCTGCTGTGTTGGTTCCACTCTTTTCAACTCGGCGAGTTGTATGAGAATGAGACTCATGGCGAGATGAATGTGCATGGGACCCATGACGAGATGAATGTGCATGGGAGGCATGGCGAGTCGAATGCGAGTGGGATGCATGACCTTTATTCTGTGCCGCCATCAATTCTCTATGACTTTGGAGTACCGTCTCCATCTGCAATTGCATTTGTCTCTCCATCTGACTAGCTTGCCTGTTGTTGGCCTCAAGAATTTGCCTCAGCAATGTTTCAGTAGTATTTGTGGATCCAGTGTTATCTGCTATCACTACTGCGCGAGTTACAGTAGCTCCCGGTACTATCGCTGCACCATTTATGCTTGCCGCCTGTGGAATTTCTCCCGCTATAATTGGTTCTGCCACCACCGCTGGAACTTCTTCTGCCACATGTTGTGTTTCGCCGACACCTTGTACCAACTGCTGTTGAATATTAGCTGCCACTGCGCCTCCTATAAGCATTATGAGCTGGTTCCCTGACATTTGACGTCTCGCCTCTGGTTCTCATAGTAAGTCTTCCGCCATCACCTTGCTCGCCGCACGCATTTGCTTCTACCTCACCACTGATCCTTCGTAGCATTGGATTGGGCTCAGGTGATCTTTCTGTATTTTCTAAATGAGTAATGTCCTCCATGTAGACCTCCTCCTGGTGTGCTACTCGCTGAACAGGTGGTTGCCGAGACGTGCTTGCCACAAAGGTATATGTCCGACCAGCTGGTTCCATTGCTCTGCTTCTAGTGTTGTGACCACTGGGGAATGTCGCTGGTGTAGGAAGGATTGTCGTGGAGGCCTACCCGCCGGGGCTTTATCGCTTCTTCCTCTAGGACCCATTCGCCGAAGTTCTGTAAAAGAAGGCAAACACACTTCCTGACAGTATTGCTCTGTTAGTACTGTGGGTAAATGCCAAATAAGTTAGTTGGGCTACTTTTCAAAATGTTGATGAATGAAAGACAATCATGACAATAAGTTAGTATTGCTCACGTGATGTGCAGATGATGACCTAATCATGACAAGAGTTGCAAAAACATCCTATGTGATTGCAATTTTTGGATCAAACCAGCAGTACGGCAATCATTTCGGAAAAACATTTTTGAAAAGTTTAAGATGCAATTTCCTTTGTGACACTAAAATTCATACTAGCTTACCAGAAGAAGATACTACTCCTGCCGGAGATATATATCTATATTAATAGAAATTCATACCAAAATAGCATTTTCCTATCCACATAATCAGTTTCTCTGCTACTAGTGTGATAAAAGTGAAATATGTGATAACATCCCTAAACAACACTGAACATAGCATAATTTCCAAAAATAGTAAAAAGTCTCAGAAAGTCAGAATCTGTCGCCGTAGCATACTAAAATTATCCAAGCTTTCCTAATCTTAGTAATATTCTACAAGAGAACCACTACACCAACTCACATGATATGTCATATATAGCAACACAAGATGAAGAAATCCTTTACAGTGAACATAATTTCTCTGAATAGCATGTTAAGGCAGCTGAAATGTTAGCGGCGATCTCTATGATTTACAAATCATACTATATATGGAAACAAGAACATATGATAACATCTCAAAACATGAACCATATGATATACGACGTCTGATCAACATCAGAATCCTCCACAGTGAGCATAACATCCTTAAATAGCAGGTAAAGGTAACTAAGACACTACCGGCAAGTTCTAACACATGTGAGTCATACCATATATGGAAAGAAAAGAACATCCACAAATCAAGGAAACACAAATCCAAAACCTCTTCTAGCGCCAAAATGTAACTGTGTAAAACCCCAATGGTTAGATCTTACACAGTACACCCAAATAAGATACACCAACATACCCACAATCATTCCAAAACATATATCAACACAACAATCATAAGGAATAT
>JAJJMA010002771.1:1844-15770 GCA_023529015.1 Papaver nudicaule
CCATGCGTCCCATTCGCATACGACCCGCCATGCGTCCCATTCGCATATGACTCGCTATGCGTCCGATGCGCATACAACTCACCAGGCATCCCATTCACATACAACTCGCCGAGCTGAAAAAGTGGAACCAGCGCGGCAGAAGTCTCAGATTCATCGGCGAAATATGATGAAAGGGTTAGAAGGGTGAATGTGCCAAGGAGAGATAGTGAAGAACATAGCAGTTCTAGACGGCGGCGCAGAGCAGATAAAAAGATGAAGAAAGACCTTCGCCGGCTACAAACTAGAGTGGAAGCTTTAAGCGGATCTTCAAAGGAGTCGAAATACAAGGTTGCACTTTTAGAGGCGCAGAAAACACCCTTTCATTATTGTATCACATATGGGTATGTGTTCACTAAATATTCTACGCCCAAATTCACATCCACCTATGATGGAACTGGTGACCCTTCACAACATTCAAGAGCTTATAAGAGAGATATGGCGGCTTGGGTAGGATCAGATCCAATAATGTGTATGGCATTCCCTGCTACGCTCAAAGATGAAGCTTTAGCCTGGTTTGATGGGCTTGAAGAAGGAAAAATTAAATCTTTTGAGAAATTAGAATGCAAATTCTTGCGTGCTTTTATTCAGAACAACAGAAGTCGGCCCGGCGTGGAAAGACTATTCAACGTCAAGAGAAGACCCTCAGAGACTTACAAAATTTTTATCCAAAGATGGAGAAAAGCGAGTAGTGAAGTGGGATCAGAGGTGTCAGAAAAGGAGAAGATTAGGTCATTTCTAAGTGCTATGGAGACGACAGACCAGTTGTATCAAAAATTATTCTGGGAAATGCCGAATGATATGCAGACTTTGAGGGCAATGCAGGATGAATGGATAAATTATGAAGAAATCCGAGAAGAGGAGCTTCGCCTAAAGAAAGAGAGAGCAAAACAAATTCACTCGATCAATAGTTTCTCGCCGGAGGACCAGGAGGAAATTAAAAAAGAATGGAAGAAAGCAGAACAGCGGAAGTTGGCACAAATCCCCTCCACGTCGATGGTAGTACCTGAGGCAGAAAAGCAGCAACAGCAAGTTACCGCCGAACAACATTGGAATTCGCAGAAGCGAGAGAACTATGATGGCCGTGATAAGCAAGACAATCGAGGAGGAAACTATGGACGAGGAGGAAGCGATAATCGGCGAAATGGGAATGGTGAAAGAAGATATAATGGAGATAATAGAAAATTCGGCAGAGGCAACTAGCAACCTTTCCAAGATGCTACTTTACCAAAGTTACGTGTATCTTACACGGATGCATTTGGACAAATTGAGAGTTCAAACTGCAGAGATGACATTTGTTATCCTTACAATAGAGGAAATCCCAGGGCCCCGCCGACCAATACCAATTCCTTCTGTCAATTCCATCAGTTCCATGGTCATACAACTGAGAACTGCACTAGCGTATAGCAAGAAGTGCATAAATTCATCCGCTTGGGGAAATTTCAGGAATTCCTAGAGTTACCACCGCCGCCACCTATCATGGTTCAGCCAATCCAAGCCATCCCAGCTCATACTCCGAATGTGTACGAGGTAAAGGTTGAGCGAGACTTGTTGGAGTTGGACTGCTTTTCCATTGTACATTCAAAGATTACAAGGGACGAGTTCCATGATAATGTCTTATCTCGGGTGCACAAGCGAGATAGAATGGGAAATGATATTTTTAGTGTCGCCGCTAAGCAAGAGCCATTGCAAGACTGGATGAAGGCTTGTGTAGGTTTCTCCGCTGAAGAGATACCTCCAGAAGGAAGAAATCATAATAATCCCTTGGTCCTCACCATTCAGATGGGAAAATTCAAATTGCCTAAGGTGTTTATTGATCCAGGCAGTTCAGTGGACATTTTTTTCAACACTGCTTACGAGGCAATGAAGGCAAAGGATGATGAAATCCCCTCGCCGACAGTTTCCTCTTATAACATTTATGGATTTAATGGCATTGCTTCTAAGCCCAAAGGCGAGATCGAGTTTAAAATCATGATTTGTAAGGAATATTTCTTGAAAACTACTCTTTGCATTGTGGATGTTGACTCGCCGTACGCATCCATCCTTGGAAGACCATGGCTCCACAGCCTAAAAGGAGTACCCTCCACTTATCATCAGCGCCTGAGGTTCCCCACGCCAATGAGAGTCGCAAAATATGTAGGAGACTTAGCAGTGGCCAAGGCGTGTAATTCGGCGGATATACAGATGTGAGAAAATCGAAAAGTAAAGATTGCAGAAAAAAAAGAAGCTCGGCAAGGAGGCGGTTAAGGAGCAGGAGATTCTAGACTTCATCGCTAACCCATCCACATATGTGCATTCAGTGAACTCAGTAGAGGACTCGGCGAAATCTGAAGGGAAGACCTTATAGCAATTAAAAGAACCATCGCCGATGGGTGAACCAGAATTACATTTTACGGCGGTGGAACTCACTAAAGACGTTAATATCGGCGATGATAGTGATCCAAAGATGGTAAAGATTGGTACTCTATTAAACGAAGACGAGTCGGAGAAACTACTAGCACTACTCAAATAATATGTTGATGTCTTTGCCTGGGGCATGAATGAAATGTCAGGCATCGACCCGGCGATAGCATGTCACAAATTGGACATTGATCCAAAGGTCAGGCCTTTCAAGCAAAGGATAAGGAAATTGGCTCCAGCTTATAAAGAGGCAGTGGAGGCAGAGATTGACAAAATGAAGGTGTCCGGTATCATAAGGCCGGTACAATATCCTCAATGGATAGCCAATATGGTAGTAGTAACGAAGAAGAACAAGGGAGTGAGAATCTGCATCGACTTCAGCGACCTCAATAGAGCGTGTCCAAAGAAAAGTTTTCCGCTACCAAGTATTGATCAAACTGTAGATGCTACATCGGGTCATGAGCTGTTATCATTTATGGATGGTTATTCAGGATATAACCAAATACCTTTGGCGGAGGAGGATCAAAAGTACACAGCTTTCTTTTCCACCAAAGGGTATTCTGTTACACTCGAATGCCATTTGGATTGAAGAATGCCGGCGCTACTTATCAAGAAATGGCGCAGAAAATGTTTGAAAGATGGATAGGGAAGACGATGGAAGTATACGTCGACGACATGCTTGTCAAGAGAAAGAAGAAGCAAACTCATGTAGAAGATCTCAGAGAAATATTTAATCACATGCGTGTCACTAAACTAAAAATCAACCCGGCGAAATGTGTGTTTGGCGTAACTTCAGGAAAGTTTTTGGGATATGTCGTCATGAAGAAGGGAGTGGAAGCTGATCAAGCCAAGATTAAAGCAATTATAGAGATGCCCTCGCCGGTAACAGTAAAAGACGTTATGCGACTCGATGGGACTTTGGCGTCTCTTAACAGATTCATCTCAAGGTTCTCCGACAAATGCAAACTATTTTTCCAGACATTGAAAAAAGGAGAAAAGTTCAACTGGACTGAGGCACATGAGGCTGCTTTTCAAGGTATCAAAAAGTATCTCGCCACTCTTCCAGCAATTCAACCACCTGAGCACGGCGAAGAGCTTAGGGTCTATCTCGCTGCAACACCTTTCGCCATAAGTGTTGTGCTTGTAAGAACCAAAGGCGGAGAGACGCCTATATATTATATCAACAGAACATTGCAAGGGGCAGAAAAGAATTATACCAAAATAGAACAGTTGATCTTGACGTTGGTTTTTGCATCTCAGCGACTACGTCCCTACTTTCACGCCCATCCCATTGTGGTCCTCACCAAAACCCCAATAGAGTCTATCTTGCATAGTTCTCAAAGAGTGGGACAAATCGCCAAATGGAATCAACAAATCGAGCAGTTCGGCGTCCAATATTTGATACGTACGGCTCAGCGGTCGCAGGTTATTTAAGACTTTCTCGCCGACTTCCCAATTGATGAAGAAGAAGAGATAGAAGAAATCCCATCCTCCCTGGATGAGCGAGAACACGAAGTGCCAGATCTATTGAAGTGCAGTCCTGACGGATGGGAGGTCTATGTAGACGGTTCATCAAATAAAGAAGAAAATGGAATAGGAATTGTCCTTATCTCGCCGAAAGGAGCAAGGATAGTACACTCGCTAAGGCTAGAATTCCCAGCGACTAATAATGAAGCAGAATATGAAGCGGTTATTCACGCCATGCGAATACTCATTGAAATGAGCATCAGCAATGTTAGATTGACAAGCGACTCTCAGCTAGTGATTCGACAAATTTCTGGACGATATCAGACAGCAGACCCGTCTCTGCAGAAGTACCTAAAACTTGCTAGGGAGTATGCCCAGAGGATCACAGGTATCAAGTTTTTCCACATCTGCAGAAAAGATAACAGGCACGCCGATGCATTGGCGTTCATCTCCTCAATGATGACAAATCCATATGTCCCTTCAATAGCTATTGAAAGAGTGACGCAATCGTCGGTAGCAGCACGAGAACAAAGAGAAGTGTTAACAAGAGAAGTGTTAACAACAAGCACCGAAGCATCAGCAGAAACAGATTGGAGAATGACGATACAGTATTATTTGGATCGCTCAACCTTACCAGGAAAGCAAATGTTAGCTCATCAAGTTATCAGTCGTTCGGCAAATTATGAACTTCGAGATGAAATTCTATATCGCCGGTCATTCTCAGGACCATTGTTGCGCTGTGTATCAAGAGAAGAAGGTAAGAAATTACTGGAAGCAATCCATGAAGGAGACTGTGGGAATCACGGTGGTCAAAGAGCTTTGGCATTAAAATTCAGAATGCAAGGATACTATTGGCCTTGGATGAATAAGGATGCAAAAGAATATGTTCAGCGATGCAAACCATGCCAGCTGTATGGAAGAAGAATCAAGGCGCCGGCGACATCTTTAAATTCAGTGCTCAGTCCTTGGCCTTTCGCCAAGTGGGGCATCTATATCATTGGACCGCTAACTACAGGCTCAGAGCAACGTAAATACATCATTGTGGCGACAGATTATTTCACCAAGTGGTGTGAAGCTAAAGCTATCAGGAAGAAGACAGGACAAGAAGTATTTACATTCATTTGGGAGAACATATTCTGTAGATTCGGCGTACCGGAGGAGATATGTACTGACAATGGAAAGGAACTTGTCGGCGACAACATAAGAAAGCTACTCGCCAACTACAGTGTCAAGCTGGAAAAATCAACTCCCTTGTATCCTCAGAGTAACGGGCAACACTACACCATATATGGCTGGATACAACAAAAATTAGCAACGACAATGTAGCAGTTGCGACATCGCAACTGTATTTGGTATGTTGCTAAATTTTAGCAACGACGAGCTTGATGTTGCTAGCTACGCAACTGTTGGTTTTCTGTTGCTACTTGGCAACAGTTTGGTTTTAAGTGTGTGAACCGTGTGTGTGCACGGTAACACTTTTGGTATTTTTCGCACCCCTCAGATTTAGCTATGGGTATTCTGTGTACCCAAAAATTTAGGTGAAGGAAAACGTGTGCCAATAGTTCGTGTGTTTGGTAACACAAATCCACCCGAGGGCAACTTTATCAAACCCTATGCCTTATCTCCTTCTCTCACTTATTCTCTCAACTTCACACTCGTTTTTCCCCTTTTTCCACCACCACCCGAGCTCTGAGTACAGACGCTCATCTTTCCCCTTTTTCCACCACCACCATCGTCGTTATCATCGACATCAATACCAAACACATATAGATTCGGTAGTCAGAGAAGAAGATTTACACTTCCGATGAACTAATTTAGGTATTCTCCTTTCTTACATCGATTCTATGAAGTAAATAAACCCTAGATTCAGAGTTTTTCTTAATTTTTCAAAGATTCTCGTCTTCATTCTTCTTCAGGTGATGTTAGGGTTAAATCAAAGTTCGATTCATGTTTATTCCTGTTTATCAAAGTTCTAATTTGTTTGATTAATTAATCTTCGTTTCTTGATGAACAGGATGAACACTAAGCCTTCGATCCTTTGGAAGACTATTTGTGGGTAAGTAAACCCAAACCCTAGTTTGATTTTGAGTTTTTGTTTGATTTAATAATTATCAATTTAATCTCACCATCTCGTTGATTTCCTTTTGCGGATTCAATTTTTCAACGAGATTTTTAACCAAGCTTCGATGGAATTATTAAATTTTGGAACCCTAATCTGACAATTTTGATTTGAGATCATTTGAAATAAACTTTGCAAACTAAGTATGGGTTTCGTCCATTTTCTGTGTTTGTTTTTTCAATTTGGGTTTTAAGAGTTCTCTGATGATGATAAATTAATATTGTTGTTTGAGTTTAAGTGGTGGTAAGAGAGGATGTTGAAGAACAGGTTCCAGCTTCAATTCAACGACTAAAAATTCTGTTAGATACAACAGACATGGTAACCCTTTGTCTTTAGATCTTTGTATATGTTCAGTTTTATTTGTAAGTTATAATACTTTCTTGTTTGTATGAATTCAGCTTTGCTCTGGGTTTAGATCTTGGCTAGTTAATGTATTTATCGTTGTTATTTCAGAGAGGATGGCTTATTGTCAGATGTCTGTGCAAGGCATCAAGCTCAGAGGGATGCAGTGAGTTATGGGATCTTTAAGTGCCTGCTGACCTAGAATGTGAAACTGTTGTACTTGTGTTGCTGCCATGAATGGTATGAGCTATGGGGAATGATTGAAGTGGTTTTAGATTATTACTAATCGCCTCTTTCGAAGAGGCTATACACGGTGATGATCAATTCTGGACAGCTATGCAGCACATGTTTTGCTATCGAAAGATGAAATTTACTTCAGTGTGGTGGAGGTCAAGGGTTCCAGTTCTGTGTATGCTCCACGATCTAGGGAACAGGTATCTCATATAATCGGTTTTGTTTTATCTGTTTTGGTAGTCCAACTGAAGGTTTCTAAATTGAGTTACATTACAATTTTGTGTGGGAAAGTAGGTCAAAGAACTTCTACGCAGGAAAGAAGTGACGGAGGCTGCAGAAAAGGAACTTCAGGAGTTTGCACAGCTACTTAAATCTGCTAAGGCGATGCCTAGCTGTTCGAAACCTCAGAAAGAGTCTTGGACCTTAGAAGAGAAAAACCGCCAAAAGATTGAGGCTCTTGAGGCTTATGCTATTGATGCTTGCAAAAATGATGATCAGAAGAGACTAGCTGGGACGGTAATATTTTGACTGATGTGTATAATTTAATTATTTAAGTTGTTTTATGGTTGTACAAGATACTCTTGTCAATTAATTTATGGTTTGTAGATTTCTATTTTGCTTCTGATTGCTTAAGTTGTCAACTGAATGCACAAGTTTCTTGTTTATATTCTGTTTTTGTAGATTCTCAAGGCAATGGGATTGACAAAGCTGGCATCATCTGCGTTAAAGCTCCTCATTAGTGTCAGGTATTTCCCTGTGCACATTGATCTCGATCTCTTGAAACTCAACATCCGCACAAAGTACTCTGATGATATTATTGCGGCTGCTGAAGACCTTTTATCCAACTCCGCTGATCCTGATGAGGTCCGTCTTTCTGCATTGTGATTGATTTGTATTCCATTCTGTTTTGTTTAGTTTTTTTTTTTTTTTTTTTTAGTCTGTCGAGTCTTTCTTAATTCTCTTCATTGAAATGTAAGAATTAAATGTGTATGTATGAATTTGTAAGCACAATGATATCCATATTGAACTTGTACTAGTAAGAATAAAATTGGTTGTAGGTAAGGCTGTGTGGCTCAGGGAAATAATATTTGTTGGGGAATCACTGTTTTGACCAGGTCAAGCAAGACTGACCTTTGTCTGACCAAGTCAAAGATTGACTAGGTCAAAGTCAAGGTCGGTCTTCTTTGACCTGGTAATTTTTTTTGACTTTTGGTAAAAATTAGCAACAGTTTCAGAACTGTTGCGAGCAAAAAATCTAGCAACGTGACCTGGACCGTTGCCAAACTGTTGCTACTAAAATTAAGCAACGACAGCATTACCGTTGCTAAATTTAGAAACACCGTGTTTAGCAACGGCTCGCGTGTGTTGCGAGTCAACTACGCAACTGAAACTGCCTGTTGCATCCAGCCAAATATGGTGTAGTGCAAGCGGAAGCCACCAATAAGACTATTGGAATGGGATTGAAGAAAAGGCTGGAGAAGCATAAAAATGGGTGGTGTGAGCATTTACACAATGTTTTATGGTCTTACATGACTACGGTCCGAGAAGCAACTGGAGCATCTACTTTCCTACTCACTTTTGGTGCTGAAGCAGTACTCCCATCTGAAGTAATCCTACCAACTACAAAGCATGAGGCATGGGAAAAGAATCTGAATATTGATTTGATTCTAGCCAAGTTGGATGATTTAGAAGAACAGCGGCTGATCGCCCTTACACACATGGAAAATTATCATCGCCGACTGTCAAGAGAATACAATAAGCGGGTAATCCCAAGGGAATATCAGCCTGGTGAGTTGGTACTCCGAGAAATTCCCCCGTCTCAGCGAGAAGGATGCAGTAAGTTGGAACCTGTATGGGATGGCCCTTATGTAGTCAATAGAGTGGCAGGGCCAGGAGCGTATATACTGATTGACGAGCATGGCGTGCAACTTGAACATCCTTGGAACGCCAGGTTCCTTAAGAAGTACTATCCTTGAGGAGAATAATGTAAAATCCGAAGTCTTGGGCGGGCATAATACCCAAGAAGTCTTATTAGCTCATGTAAAACAACAACGAATAAGATCCAGGGACGTAGGTTTGCTATCATGCGCCGAACCCCGTTAACAAATCACTGTGTCACTTGCATTTTTCTTTCACTGGGTACTCTAACCACAGTGACGGTTAAAATCCAAAAGCTCCAAGAGCACAATAAGCTGAGGCAAAAATGCTCAGTATCAGGCTATAAAGCCCAATAATCACAAGGCAATAAAAGCCACACAAAAACCCTGATCAGGTACTAAGGCCAAGCGCCGTAAGGCATAATGCCCAAATCAATAAAATCAACTAAGAGCCAAGATCTCTTATACAAAAAACTTGCTTGCTTCATTGAGTGAACCACCTACTTGTAAATGGTTAGTCCGACCCAGGTGAGCTATAAGGCCAGTCGTGTTACTTGTTGATCTGTAAGTGTTTGGCGCATAAGAACCCTTTGCTGTAGCATCACATCGGCGGTTCCGCTGGTGTGCTAATCCGTCTACGTCGTAGCATCACCTCTGGCGGACGCTATAGTGTATTAAAGTCTATGAGGGAAACCCAAACAACTTATATTAGATCGCCGACGGGCACAAGTAATGGATACGGCTGGGTGTCAACCTTCGGCTCTGAATGAAATTGTTGGCGGTACAAGCAAAGGACTTCACTCAATGACAAGTTAAGACTTTGAAGACAAAATAGACACGCTAAATTGAGCAAAAGCAAATTGCACATTGATAACACGCAAAAGGGGAACATAGTTCATTACAAGAAAGGAAGATTGTTCATTACCAAAAACAAAGAAATAACAGAGGCATAAAAAGAAAGCGCAAATTATAAAAGCGGGTCGCCGGTACTCTCTTCTATGTCAGCAATTATGGAGCGGGAGAAGGGCTAGTCGCCCCATCACCTTGAGTGACAGGAGCAGTCTGGTTTCCGCTGTTAAAGGTCCGATGTTCTCCTTTAGGATGGCCGCCACTCGTGTTTTCACCTTGGCCCTTTTCTTCTTCTTCTTCTTCTTCTTCTTCTTCTTCTTCTTCTTCTTCTTCTTCTTCTTCTTCTTCTTCTTCATCTTCTTCTTCATGGACTTCATCTTCTTTATCTCCTTCTTCCTCAACATCTTCCTCGCCGCTGGATCCAGACCCCTTGCCATCTTGTTCACAATCTACGACCTCCTTATCGGCGGGAGCTTTAGGAGTAAGAACGTATTCAGCAGGAATATCAAGTTTCATCTTGGGAAATTCCCTATTGACATATTCCTGAACGGCGATGAAGTCCATCAGAAGTAGTTGCTGCTTATGCTTGGCGTCCTTAGCCTGGAGATCTTTCTGAGCTTGGCTCAAATTAGCTTGAAGTCCACTCTGGATCTTACCCAAATACTTCACCTTACTTTCAAGGCCTTCAATACTGGTTTGGCATTTCTTGTGATCTTGAAGTTGAAGGTTCAGCTCAGCGACTTGGTCGAGGCATTAGCGATGTTCTTCCAGAGCTTGGTTCAACCTTTCCTCACAACCATTGTGATGAGCAAGCTTCCCAGCCAGATCAGAAATAGTGAAAGTACAAAGCTTATGGTCCTCAACAACTTTGTTTCGCTTCTCCAGCTCACTCTCCAGTTGTTTGAATCGCTCTGAGAAAGGAAAAGGAAAAATATTACAGAACTGAGGCAAAATAAAAGTATGGCGGCAAGGAATCCTAGAAATCTACCTTCCAATTCGCTCACGTGCCTACAAGCGCCGACTTGGGCAACTACAAGGAGTTGTAGGTGGGACTCAAATCTAGTGTTGACGGAAGAACCAGTCACATTGGCTACTTGATGTAGTTGGGATATTAACTGATCAGTGAGCTCTCTAGCTCTATCGCCGTGAATCTTGGAGAAATCTTTCCATCTTTGCATTTCTTGTTGGGCGAAGTCCCTCTCAGAAATTGTTGTATTAAGGCGAGAGGCAAGCTTGTCGGCCCTCGCTTTCTCTTCTTGGCGTAAGGAACTCGCTCTCATGTGATCTATCATAGAAACTTCTTTCCGCTTGTTGTTAAGCTCTGCCAAGCGGCGAGCATTATCTCGTTCGCTTTCAATCCACCTCACGTTGGCTTGTGAAACTTTGAGAAGATTATCAAGGTTAACATTTAATTCACTAACATTATCTAACTCTCGGCGGTACCACTTAATAGTCTTGGCCTGGCCAAACAGCAAATCGCACTGCCTAGCATTAGCATCCGTCAAGTTATCTATCTCGGTTTCAACTCGCTTCAGTCGGGTGTCAGAATGCTGTCGGCGACCTTAGAAGGGGCAAGATCTAAGGGTCTCGGCGAAAGACTAAAATGTAAAGAAATTTGGCAATCTATAAGTTAAAAGAGAAATGTACATTGAAGTTCATCGCGCTCGTTGGACTGTTTGATGCTAGAATTAAGCCATTTGGTTGCATCTGCTTCTTTTTCCTTTAACCGGCGCTCAAGATCCTCGTTTTCACGAGACAAAAAGTTTACGCTATCACTTTGCGCTTCAAAGATGTCAATAAGACTCAAGCAATGTTGAAATCCCTGAGGCAAGAACAGACATGAGAATTCAGCAAAGTAAGGCACAATTGCTGATAAAGAAAAATGCTAAAAGGAATAATTACCGCGACGGCCATAAAGAAATGTTCGTGAGGAGTCAAGTCACGGGCTACAGAAGACAAATCCTTAGAATGAGCAAGGCCAGTTGTGGAATACTTCAACATAGCTTCATAATAAAGAGAGTTCAAGTTGTTCTTCTCTTCTTCCAGAGAAAGCAGTCGGGAGAAAGAGTCGGCGAGCCTATTCACCGTCTTGCCGGTATCACCCCTCCTTGGGAATCGGGGAGCTCTATCGCCAGGAGGCATCCTGTGCAGATCTGTGAGAGCGGCGAAAGGAGAGCTAGAACTACCAATCTCGAAGGACCAGTAAAAGCGCCCCTAGCGGTAGGGGATTGCGGAGGAATAAAAACATTCTCGCCAGATTTGACGACAGGTACAACAGGCTCTCGCCCAGGTGGAATTTTCACAGATTCTTTCACAGGTTCGGCATCAGTCATCACTGTATCGCCATCCCTTTCCTCAGAAATGGTTTCTAAATTTCCGGTAGTAGGGTTCTTATCTTTCAAATGGATGGAAAGCTTCTTAGAAGAAGAAGGTTTTGTCGAAGTAGAAGTTGAGCGCCGAGGGCGATTCAGATTTGGCTGAGGCAGCACAGTGGCGGACTGCTGAGGCAGGATATCGCCAGTATTAACGGAGGTCTCACTTTGAGAACCCTCGGCGGAAAAATTTGATTTGATCTTTTTCACTGTTTGGCGAAGCTCTTCTTCAGGAGTCAAGACAGGATTACTCTGCGAACAAACGCCACACCCATCAGATCTTGAAACAAGCAGAGGCAAATATAGATATATATTTTAAAAATATATGCAGATATATTTTTAAAATAAGAAAAACTTAGTATGCTTGTTCCTAGATCTTCAGCTGTGCCTTTCTCAAAGCTTGGCTAGAAGATAACAAGAGGCATATAAATATATATTCGCCGAAAGTAAATTATTCATTACCTGAGAGGAGGACTTCCTTTTGGCAGGCTTTTTGGCGGCAGCAGATAACACAAGCCAGTTACCCTGGGAATCTATTTGTATCTTGCCATCGGCGTCCAGATACTGCTTCTCTTCCGCCCAGTCCAAATGGGTAAAATCATGATCTTTGAAACGCTTGTGTTCCTCAGAGAAGTCTAACCGTTTGATCGTTTTGCCCACGTCACACCACCCTAGAAGCCAAGGACCCTCCAGCGAGCAAGGTATGTTGGTCCAGCCAGTCTCAGAACTCTTTCTCGTTGTGGTAGTACCAGTAACTTCCTTGGTATCCACAGCACCAAGCATGACCTCCGTCGGTTTCTTCGCCAATCTCTTCTTGGTAACAAAGCGGTAAGCCCAGGGTTCACCCTTTACCGAGGAAGGAAGAACATCATACTGCTTTAAAAAATTCTCAACAGTATACTCTTCGGGAGAAAACTTGCCCTCTTCAAACAAATCTGGGTAGTTAGTCTTGTTGCTACGGCGGAGCTTCCATTCTACCAAAATGCGAACTGTATTCGCCGTAAGTTGGAAGGGAGTTTTCTTTATCGCCAGAAATAAGTCGCACATGAATGTATCGGCGGGATCGTACAAGGGGAACATATCCGTCTTCCCAACCTTGAGTGTGCCATAAGCAGTTATCGCCCACTCGCGATGTTGGTCTGGCGTTCGAAGATCTTCTAGAGTAGTAGGGGTAGAAGCTTTTGTTACCTTTTTTAGGGGTTTCAGAGTTAAAGGAGCAATGAATACTTTGTCAAAAGCGCAGTATTCTGACCACTTCTTCCAGGATGGACGTGAAGCAGTTTTGGTAGCAGCGGGAGAAGGTGGAGATTCTACTTCATTGACTGGCGAGCTGGAAATCTGAGCGGTAGAAGACATGAGCATAGAAGAGTCACCGGAAACAAGATGCAGATGAGATAACGATTTACCGGAAGAATCTGAGTCACCGGAAAAGATGAACAAATCCGGCAAAGCAAGTGATAAAAGAAGATCAAAGCGCAGGAAAATGGGAAGAGATAAAAGTAAAATAGTGATGAAAGGGAGGAAAGTAAAATGAGAAGTTCAATGATGAAATAAAGGAGTCTTGAAGGAGTATGGCAGCAGCAGGGAAGGATTTAGGGTTTGAAGAAGCTCTGAAAAATTTCTGCTCTCGAATGAAGAAGAAGGTAAAGGATTAGAGTGAAAAAACCTAGTATTTATAGGAAGGGAAAATGTAACTGGCGATCGGCGGTAACAAATCGTGGAGAAGCAGCGGAGATCATGGGCACCAACGGTTACAAGTCATAAAGTGAAGATGGCTGCATGAAGAGCACGTGGCGTGATGGAAGCTGAGAGAAGAACACGTAGTGTAACGGAAATTTAGAGGAGAGCGTACGGCGTAATTGAGGCAGAAGTGGAGAACGTGGGCACAACATTTTCGGCGAAGGAGAAAATTTTCATCCCCGGCGACCAAAGATCTTGGAGATGAAAGAGGCAAAATGTAAGGGTAGAAAATGCCTTTGCATAGTAATAGCATCCTAAGGGCGAAAGTGTATCAAAGAAGTCACTCAAGAGAAGTATGGAATCAACAATGAAAGTTGTGGGTGAAGCATCCAATACTTGGGCATAGCGGGTAGATGTGAAGAAGGAGCCGGCGGGATAAACTGTATTAGCAGAGCGAGAATGGCATAGCGGGGGAAGGTGATAAGTAGTTGAGAAGTGGTTGAGCATTCATTACTCGTCAGAACGGATAGATTGTCAGAGTTGACTCGTT
>JAJJMA010002785.1:0-10861 GCA_023529015.1 Papaver nudicaule
CTTCCTTTCAACCTTTACGTAACTTAACCAGTTCTTGAATAGCCTTATAACAGAAGAGAAGGACTATGTAATAGACAAGAACGTAATTAGGTTACTGAGGTTACAGGTAATCTGATGTCAACCACTAAGGTCTCAATCTACCTGTGCTTCCCAACTCTCAAGAGAAGTCTTTATAGTCGTTAGGTAATTCCCACATAGGAACTACTACCTAATAGAGGATGACTATACCACAACAAACATTCACCGAAGTGAAAAGAGTTTACGATCAATTCCACAGATAAATCTCACGTATGCTTGATGCTTGCGGTTTTTCGTCCCATAATCCTCTATTTATAACACTCAATAAGATAGGTTGCTTAGGATAAAGCAACTAGTTACTTGTCCCACAAGTTTAGGAAACCCTAACTTGCAAACCAAGTAAACATATATTTATCTCAATTGGAATTCATTAAACATTTATCTGCCAAGTGTTCTGTTAACTCAAAAACACTTCAAGATAGAAATCCAACAGACCAGAGATAATCTTTATCTCATTGACTCATTGAGATTCGTTAGATGGACTACAGAAGATATTTCGTGATAACCAAGTCCAACTAAGAGATAAAGGAGTCAGAGTTTAACCCGTGTGAAAATCCCAGAGAATATTCACCTTGGACGGTTTGCAAACCGTCCTTCTGAATTCCGGCTAGATACATCGAATCTGTGGATCACGTACCACGAACCGGCTCGTGAACCGCCTTAGTTCAGAATTAGAGTTTAACTGGCTGGGCTGGGCCAGTACTTAGACATGTTAGACGCCCTCAACTATAATCCACTGGACTCTTGCTCAAGAGTACTCCATTAGATTCACCCATATCCTACAAGTGATTTGCAAGCAAAGCATTGCTATGGACAAATGGTATCGAATCTATCTCATGCATTCTTGTAACCTTAGTATTCGTGGGGAAAAATACCAACACAATACATGGTCATGTAGACAAGAACACGATCTCAATCGCTATTAGTATCTCTAATAAAGTAGCCGACTATTTCGAAAGATATAATAAGTAGAATAAAAGAATTTCCATAAAAGTCATAACTCCTACTAACTTTTTGTCGATGAAGAATAATTGATGTCTTCTTTGTCTTCAAAGTCTTCGTCTTCAAGGTCTCTACTACTTTGTCTATATCCTAATTCCAAAATCTAAACTCTAGTAGGGTAAATCAAGATTGAGTTTTGACACCTAAAACTGGCAACTAGCTTGACATACCAACGCTAGTGGGTTTGACCGGAGAATGCACTAACAAGGATGGCAAACTTGCCAAGTAAATTTTGATTCCTTGAAATGCAGCTTCCTTCTCATCTGTCCATTCGACCTTTTCCCCCTTTTTCAGAATGCTGAAAAAAATTCTTACATCGATCTGAGGATCGAACAATAAATCTACTCAAGGCTGCTATCCTCCCATTTAGTGTTTGTACGTCTTTTATCGTTGTTGGCGAGGGCATATCTCGGATTGGTACCTTCAATGGGTCTGCTTCAATACCAGTTTTCGTAACGCTGTAACCTAAGAACTTTCCCGAGGTAACTCCGAATATGCATTTGGCGGGATTGATTTTCATATTGATTTGACGCATCTTCTCAAGTATCTCTCGTAAATCTTTCACATGAGTTGCTGCTTTCTTACTTTTCACTAGCATATCATCTATGTATACTTCGACAGTCTTTTTCAACCAAGGACGAAAGATATTCTCCATAGCTTTCTGGTACGTGGCACCGACGTTCTTTAAACTGAACGACATTCGAGTGTAACAGAATAACCCATTGGTTGTAATGAACGTCGTGTGTTTTGATCTTCTTCTGCTAGAGGGATTTGATTGTATCCAGAGTAGCTGTCCATGAAACTTAGCAATTCTTGGCCTGCTGTAGCATCCACCATCTGATCTATGCTTGGGAGTGGGTGTGGGTCCTTGGGACATGCTTTGTTCAAGTTGCTAAAATTGATGCAGATTCGTACTCCTTTATTTTTCTTCGGAACTATAACCATATTCGAGATCCAATCTGCATATTGGATTTTCTTAATAATTCATGTTGCAATCATCTTATTGAGTTCGGAGTCCACTGCCTCCTGGTATACGTCTGCGAGCTTCCTTGGTCTTTGCTTGAATGGTCGTACCGAGGGGTTGATGTCCAAGTGATGACATGCTAAGCTTGGGTCGATTCCTGGCATCTCGCTCATCCTCCATGCAAATACATCTGCATATTCTTTCAATAAATTCTTCATCTCCAGACGCTGTGCTTCTCCCATCAGCATTCTAATTTTCACGATCTTTGGTTCTTCGATGGTTCCAATGTTTACGTCTGTTGTAGGCTCTGTTGGCGTGAAGTTTGGTGTCTCTTCGTTCATTGGGTTGGGGTCCTTCGGAGCTTCTTTTATTATTGCCTCGATGTTTCCCTCGATTACTTGATTAATTTCCTTTTCGATTACCTCCACCTTCTGCTGTCTTCGACGCTCCCTTCGATTACGCCTCACATACCTTCTCTGCTCGATGTCCTTCTCATGACAGGTTTGTGACTCTGTGGTGTCTTCTTTGATTTCACCTATGCCCAAAGGAGTTGGGAACCTGAGTTTTAGATGCAATGTTGAAGCCACCCCCAAGAGTCCGTGCAACCATGGTCGTCCCAAAATAACGTTATACGGTGACTCAATGTCCATGACGCAGAATGTTGTTTGTAGTGTCATCGATCCTACGTAAATTGGTAAAGATAACCAAAGGAGTGTTGCTCAAACCGTCTTCGGGAATATCTTCTGCTGAGAACAATACTGGTTCTAACTGTCAGGGCTCAAATTTCCTCGTTTCCTCGACTAACATTATCTCTTTTCCAACTTTGTCTCTTTTATGCATTCTTACTGTTACGCTGATTCGTGAGCTAATTCTTTTTCTCGAATGTACCATTGAATTGCAATAGACAGGTTGCAGTGTAGCTCCAGCTTGTGATTCCATCTCGATGCGTTACCTCGACGTCCTATATTTGTGAAAGCGACCCTGCAAGATGTAGCCGACAAGTGAGGTCCACAGTTGTTTTTTGTGTTCTAAGGGTCTGACATGTATGATGTTTATTGTAACTAACTCTGCTATAGGAGGTTCTTCTGTTTACGTACAATCCAATTTGGTTTCTGGTCTAAAGAACCTTTTATGACTATTCTCTCTAACCGTTTTGATTTGCTCATATCTACCTTCCAAATATGGAGGTTCCAGAAAATCCTTTTTTCCTAACTTTCTCGGAAAAGATATTATTGGATCTAAAAGCTGCAAAACTACTTTCCTGATATAATCTGGTGGATAAAACCCTAAAATACCCCCTGACTAATTTAAGTAACAAGAATCATGTATAGTATTTTAAAGAGTATTTGCTGGAAATTATGATGATGACAGATTCCGAATCGAAAAACCGATTTTCAAGATTTTTGTGAAATCCCTTTGTTCTTCTTTTTGTGAAATCTTTACTGGAAAAACTTTGTTGATCTTGACTAGATCTCTGCGTAACAAAGCTTAGATTCCTTGAAAAAACATTCATCTTATCATTATGTTGACTTGCTCAAAACTCTTAAGCATGCTAAAGCTCAAGATCTTTAGATACCCAAGATGGTGGAGCTTATAGTAAGAAAGGAATGGAGAAATGAAAGAAAACTTGAAAACCCTAAGAAAAAAAATTCTGAAAAATTTGAAAACCAAAAAAATCACAGGCAAACCTAAGTTGTTTTAATCAGTCCCTGTTTCGAGCGCCAAACTGTGTCGGAATAAAATCTGCATAGATATATTATACCTAACAACCATAAGATTTTAACATACATTCAATGATTCAGAGAGTAATACGTGTAATAAACATGATTCCGAGATAAATAAGAACAGTATCGAGATTGATAATACACATTTGAAAACAAGATGATGTTCTAAGTATTCTTTTACTAACATTTCTCTGGTTACAGACTACATGGAAATTGTGCTTAGAGACCTGAGGAGATTCATACTAACCTAATACCAATCACACGTCCTAAGGCTTAGCAAAAATTCCAACCCCTACAATGGAGACCGAGCTCGCCTTTTATAGGCCGAGTCGAAAGGGATTACAGTTAATAAGACAAATTACATAATCGTGGTGATGTCGGAGCTTGTCGAGTAAGTCGGTCATCTTCAGAATGTCTTCGGAGTTGTTATCTCGGGTCCTGCCTTCGAAATCATCAGTTAGAGGTTACGAGCTTTTATGCTTCGCAGTCCTCCAGGTTGTTTTCCACTATGCGTGCATCCTTCCAAATATTCGATTATGACAACTCACTAATGTACGAGATCCTCTTGGGTTCTACACCATGCTTCGCGGTCCTTTATTTGTTATTCGACTTCGGCTTCCTGATTTTGATGTTTGTCTCGTCAGTTTTATCCCCCCAAAAATATATTCCTACAAAAATATTAGCTTCATTTGTTAGATGTAACCTTAGTATCTACCTGTTTAACATTCCGTCGTCGGTTATCGTCAGTAATAATTCAAACTGTTAAACGGTAATGTTGTGCATGACGAAATGCCAAGATAACTAGGTTAATTAGAAACTTCTTACCCCAACTTCGTCCGACGATGGAAACAACTTTCACCCTAATCCTAAGTATCAAAACCCATATATTTTTCCATGTTAGCAATGGGCACATCACCTGTTACCTCAAACTGGATTTCTGGTAACTATCCACTCCTCACCTAAAACCAGTTTCAAACCATACTTATTGTGGTTTATATTATTAACCCACACTCTAATACACATCTTCATGACAAGTTGGCACATCTTCCACCTTTAGCTACTTCCAGAATCATTAACATACATCTTCCTCAAATGGACATCCTGATAAGATTGTCTAACCATACACTAATTCTTGAAAATACTACACTAGTTCTGGTACAGAGCCTTGACCTAACAACTAAACAAAACTCACCAAAAATATTGTATACCCACGAATTTTCCATGGACTTTACCTTCACCACCAAAGTACAACTTAAGAGCAAGTCTGGCTTGTTTTTCAAGAACCGAATTCTCACACGGACAAACTTGTGAGCCCTGTACTAAGAGATATGAGTTTTTAAATAATATACCTTAACCACAAATCCAAGTTGAAAATCAACAATTGCAATACTTCAATTATATCAAATAAGAATATAATGCAGAAAATAAAGTAAAGTAAGACACCAAAGTTTTGTTAGCGAGGAAATCGCAATTCAGCTGAAAAACCCTAGGACCTAGTCAAGTTTGTACATCATACTGTATTAAGCTGCTAGATACATTAGCCTCCTATCAATCTTTAGGCTAGAATTTAGTTGAGACCTACCCTCACAAGCGATTCAGTTGCAGCCGCGTCCCTTATTTTTCTTGAATCTCGTAAGATCTTACGCACTTAATTCCCCTAGATGACGTCATTTACAGGCCTAAGAGTTGCTTCGGTTGTAGCGAAGACTTTAAAAACCTTTCCCGCCTCCAACAATATGCAAACAATGATTCCCCTTTTGAAATCTCAAAATCAAGGTGAATGGAATCTAAAACTTAAATCAAAATACCAAGTTCTATATCTTTCGTCTAGGATATTATACTCTTCAAAACTGATTTAGTTCGAAACTACTACCTAACAAGATCATATATAAAATTTCTAGCGTGATACTTTGTAGAATTCCCAAAGGACTTCCGAGTACATAATGCCTAAGCGAAATTCTTCTATCAAAATTTTAGTAAAAGATCAATTGTTCCTGAATGACCTTATAACAAAAGAGAAAGATTGTAGAATAGACAAGAACTAAGTTGATAACCAATATTACAAGTACGATCTATCAATGTATGACAGGTCAAACTTGTGCTTTACGAATCCCCGTGTGAAGTCTTCTAATGTCTAACCTAAGCTCTGAAGAACACAAGGTTGTGGGGAGTGACTTGCAACTAATACTACACAGTGTGTAAGGGACTACCTTTTAGCGTTCCAAGGCATCCACTATTTATAGTGAATCAATGAGGCTAAATTATTTGATGCTCAAGTATTTTCCCAAAGAAGGAGATATCTCTCTTGGGTTGCAAGTAAAATTGTTACCTTTAATATGTGTTTCTTTGCATTGAGTTTTCTTTCCTTTGATTCAAACTATTAACATTTATAGCTCACAAGTAATTACCTTAAGAAAATTGCTTTTAATGATAAATTTGAATCTAATAAACATAGGAGTCTTTCCAGAACTATCACAATTATCTTTCTCAAGGAATTTCCTCAATTAAGACGAATTATTACAACATCCTAGTTTATGATCACCAGTTAACTTAATTAAAGAACGAATGTGTTCAAAATAACCAAGAATGACGAACATATTATAGTCCACAAGCTGGTCAACCGAGTTTGACCAAGTCATGTCGACTAGGTTCATGAACTAGGAAATTGATGAACAAGGCTTATGGTTCGTGAACCTAAAAATTAGGATTGCAAACCTAGAAAGTTTGGTTCGCAAACTCAAATACTTGAGTTCAAATATTCTTTTCTTCCTCAAGCAAAGTATACTTAGCGAGTACTACAAGTGGCACAATTTCATTTGAGATGAGAAAGTCCAATTCCTTCGAATTTCTGGTTTCGTTATAATATAAATAAAGCAATAACTTGACACGAGACTTCACAAGGATAATCATCAAATGATTTAATCTTAGACAAGAACCTTATTCGAAATCACAAATCATATTAAAGCCATCGACTTAATTTCAAATGACAGAATGGTAGAAATGAGTTTCCAAAGAATCAATTCATGGTACAAACCTTTAGAGAAGTCCTTATTTGGTCTCCAATATTCAATCTTGAGGTAAACTTGATCCGAGTCTCAATCACCAAAACTATCCTAGTCTGAAACCGACTTTAGTAAACCAAGTATTGAGTTTTGAGATCTGCCTTTGACAACCGACTTGACATACCGGTTAACGGGTTCAACCGAACATAGTGCTATAACAACTTTCCTTTCAGAAGAGAATACACTTTGCAAAACAATTTTAAGTAGGATCCTTGTCTATAATATGATAGCTTATAAGTAGCCAATGAGTGTGATATAAAATTGTGAGAGAGGTAATTTGTATTTCAGGAAATTGGCAACTCTTAACCGGGATAAAATGTGCACTCCAGTTGAACAATGTGGTTTAAAGATTATGATATTATCAATTTTAAACACAACATTATTAATGAAATTACTTTAGTGAAGTCAAAATTCAAAAAAAAATTTGGCTAGATTCGTACGAGCAAAATTTACTAGATTCGTACGAGCAAAATTTACTACTAGATTTGGGGATTGGCTTACTTATCATAAGTAGTAATCCATGGTCAGATCTGAAATGGGTTATGAAGGATTCAAAACCAAATACAAGATGGCTAGTGTAATGACATATTTGTTTATAATGATGCATGAATTAAAAAAAAATATTTATGTGATATATATTCCCGATAACAATGAATATAATACGCAATACCAAAATTTGAAGGTTTATGATATGATAGTGGACGGAGAACGATCAATATCAAGTGAGTTACTGGTCTCCTTCTTTGTGGATGAAGGGGAAAAGATAACAGAGTTTGGTGTGGTTGCATAACTGGAGAATTTTCAGCTAAATTAATTGTTCAAGTAATAAGAACCAAATATCCAATGGTACCATGGGATAAGAGCGCTTGGAAATAATAATTTCATCCTACTACTTCCAGTAATGTATGGAAGTTGATAAGAGGTGTGTGTGCTTATGATGACCATGTGCAGGAAAGAGGAATAAAATTAGCTTATAAGTGTTATTTTTGTGGTAATGAAGTTGAAACTTTGGAAAACATACTTCGGTTTTGCAATTCAATGAAATCATATGGTACTGTCTTGGAGGTATGTTTCTTTTCACTAATCCCAGTTCCATAATGATGTGATGATGTTTCCAAAACATAAAAGTAGTTAATATGAAAAGTATGGTTGGTATATGCCTCTATTGTTATGATGGAGCTTTGGTTTCTCAGAAATATGGTGGTTTTTTATGTTGCAATTCCTAATCTTGGTAATCTCAAGAAGAGAGTTTTAAACTTTACCAAGGACTGTACTGCAATCAGAATAAAAGGAGAAATATGGGTGACCAACTATAATGCTTAGGTGTTAATTCTTTTTTGATATATGCAACATGCATGCCAAAAGATAGATGGTGAAGGAATTGGTTTTTATATTTCCCTAAAAGAAAATCTAGTTTTGGCTTGTTGTGACGAGGCATTTAGGGGTAACCCGGGTTGTGCAGGGTTTGATTTCATTTGCAGAGATTATAAAGGTGGTTGTTTGTTTGCTGCAGCCGGTCTTGCAGTGTCTGAATATATATATATATTTTTTTGGTTTCTTTATCTCTCCGGTCATTGCATGGATGGATTTTTTTTTTCCTTATCCGGTTTTCCTATGACCGGATAATAGGTGTTTTCCACTTTAAGAAAAATAGCCGTTCAACGACGGTCAATTTTTTTGTTTTCTAAAACCCTAGCATACTGTTTCTCATTGTTTCATAGTTTTCAACCAAAAGCTTCACTTTTTTTGCCATTTCTAAACCAAAATTCACAAGATGAGAGCACCTATTTATACTTTGGAAGAAGATCTAACACGTGTTTTCCCGTGTTTCATTGATCTTTTGTTAGTTGGTCTTTGTTGAATACCATATATAGTGTGGGGAAATCTCCAAAGATCCATTGGCTCATACTCTTTTGAATGTGGATTCTTCTTTTTAGGAGTTGAAGCTAAACAATGGAAGTACAAATAGAACCAATACTGCAATAGGAAGAAACAAAAAGCTTAATTGAGATTTTGACCATACATGCAAAATGATTATCATTTATTTTTTGGCCTAACCTGACTACATAAACGAAAATCTTAAAATCAAGGTTTCTGGCCAGACCATAGATTGGAAGAAAGCATATATGAAAGCATAGACTAAATTCAAAAAATTTAGTATAGGGAAAAACTAAAAGAAATATGATACATACAGGTAATTAAGATCAACCACATCCTTTGAATATCGACACTCTTCTTCTACTAGTCTCACCGAACGATTGGTAGAGTGAGCTTAAATAGCACTACCCTAATCATATGAACCAATTTTCTCTAGGTCTTCGAGTGATGCCAACCATCCAACCTTCACAATTGATGAACTATATTATAAAAAAAATCACTTGCCGAATGACCCACATAAGGAATGCTCGGGTAATATCTTTAAACCCTAATCATATTAACAAAACAACACACAGTTTATATGCATGATCAAAGTTTATGGATGTCTTGGAGAACATACCTTAGGCAAAAATTGAGTAGAATTTCAAACATTCCCCATTGAATTAAACTTTCCCCATGTTTAAGATCTCCCACAGTACAAACCCGAGCAAAATTGTTAACAATAATGGCTAATAAATGTGTTTCAATACTGGTTTCAATCTTGAAAGTTTGAGAAGAGAAAAAAAAAGATTGCCCACAAAATTTCGAAGGAAGCAGACGAAATTTCGAAGGAAGGTGAAGAAGATTGAAGAAGTGCGATTAGATTTTTTTGTATTGTTAAACACACACTCATCCGGTCATTCAAGAACCAGATAAGTTTTTTTTTTCTTCCAAAAACCGGATAAGGTTTTATCAACAAAAAGAAATATCCGGTCTCTAGCGAGCCGGATGGGTTATCCGGTCATCCAGAAACCGGATGGATTATTTTTTGTATTTCCCATAGTTGGTTTCAACCTCACACGTTGTTGAGAATCCATGTATTTACAGATACTCATTAAGAAAAGCATCCATACCATAGGAGTTACCCTAATAGGATCAAGCATACTAAAAATTTAGCAAGGTTATTGGGCCGACCGACCGGAGGGCCCGAAGGGAGGGAGTCCCTTTTATTGCTACTTTTTTTGTAAAATGGACCCTAACAAAATTGATTTGATTAAAAGATTGGAAATTTTTCAACGATGAAAAGACATAAAGTCTCTCTCCATTTTTAATTTTCTTTAGACATTTTCGTAAATAAAGCGAACATGAAGGGCAAATATGTAATACTGTTTTAAAAGAATGTGGAAATGACTAAGTAGTCTCTCCTGATTTTTAATGTGGAAATGACTAAGTAGTCTTTATCAAATCTAATAATAACACTTCCCTATCTTTTTCTACTAATTCCACCCATCTCTCTACACACTACCAACACCACCACTAATATTTCCACCGCCAACAGATTCCACCACCATCACCACTACCAACCACTGCCATATTCACCCACTACCAACATTCTACCACCTCCACCACCACATTCCTCCACCGTCACATTCCACCACCACAACATTCCACCACCACCGCCACATTTAGTATAGTGTAACGTGATCCTAGAAATGTGGATTGCTTAATTTTGGCTATCATTGTAGTAATAGTTGACTTGTAGCTTTGTTTTCTTTTTGTTTTTAACGGATTAAAAATTGATCGATCGAGTAATAAAGAAAAGCGAAGCAGAAATTCATTCAAAATTGCATTATTTTGTAAAATTCGTTGAGGTCTTTTGAATTTGCCGCCCCCCTCCCCAAGTTAGCCTAGGGTTTCTTTTCTTTTTTGGCTCGACTAGATTTTACATAGCTTGTTTGTATACAAAAGGACTTCTGACTTCTGCTTCTCCAGAAGCAGAAGTCAATCCCAGAAGTCGGAAGCAAAAATGTTTTGCTTCAGAAAAAGTTAACTTTTCTACTTCCAGAAGTCATTTCAAAATTATATTGCCAAACTAACTTCTGACTTTTTTGCTTCCAGAAGTAAAAAAGTAACTTCTGAACTGTTATCCAAACAAGCTGTGCGTGGAACACTTC
>JAJJMA010002792.1:0-13362 GCA_023529015.1 Papaver nudicaule
CTCACAATAACACATCTACTCAACTCTCTTCTCTCTTTACATGCTACAGAGTACTTTACATTCAATCTTCACCTTTCAGTTTTAATCCTTCATCCGAGTTTAAATTACCCTTCTCTGGTCCATCATTTGAATGTTTTTGGTACATGCCAGATTTGGGTCTCTGGAATTAATGTGTTTACTAGTTGTCTTCTTTGGCCATTTACTTCTTCATTTAACAACAACCTTCGGAAGTTTTTGGCCATGGGCTGGGCATCTCTGGTTCAATTCAAATCAGCAGTGAAGTTCTTATGGATTCTAGATATGCTTATCCAGACAAGACTTTGGTTTCTCCTCCGATTTTGGCTCTCAAAATGTATGCAACCTTAACAACGTAGCCTATCCCAGTGGTTCTTTTTCCTACTTCAGGACTGCTATTCAAATCCATGGCGAACACAAATCTGGTTTTGTAAGAGATTTTTTACAGTATTTGGATTCCTGGAAAGATTATAAGAAAGCACTTGGAATTGTTTACAATGGGATGCTGCCCATTAGTCCGAAATCCAGAAAAAAACAGTTATGTGTTGGTTGTATTTCATTGATTATTTGGTGATTTTTGAAGTTTTGAGTTTTCATCTTCAGCTACAACACCTACCTTTACTCAATCTTCATATGTTGCGGCTCCATTTTTGGAGTATTAGCAGATCACCTCCAACCAACACCCTTCTACACCCATTGGTTGCCAGACCTTCAGCTATGTAGTTTTTGGTGATACGATTCGCCAGATGAAAACTGATGAATACAATGATTCCGAGCTGACTCGATCAAACATTCAAATCGGGAGTCTATGTTCCCCGACAAACACTGACAACTATAGGCCCACCAATGCCACATGGTCAATTTTTGCTATTAGGTTACATATCTCAATATCGACAAAACTGACATGTGTGGCTCAATTTCAGTTTTGGTAGATCATAAGCCACGTCATTGAATTAGAAATGACGACATTATGGATAAATCTAAATCTGGGTCTAGTTCATTGGGCTTTTTTTTGTTGCACCAGATAACATGTCACATGACCAAACCGGTAACATGTCATAACTTTACATATAAGCTAAAGATGGGGGAACTGGACCAGCAGACTTTGAAAGCGGACTGGATGGTTTCTTGCTGGAAGATTTTCCGGAGATGGTTTTGGTTTTGGAGCTACCTTTATTTGAAATAACAGCCTTTGAAGGTGGCTTGGTGGGCTCTTCCTAAATGGATGGTTTCTAGTCATAGTGGTGTGCTAGTTTATGTACATATAGTACTGCGTAGATGTAGTTTCTCTTTGCGTGTGTTGTTGTGTCTGTTTAAGTCCTGCTTCGCACAAAGTGTCCTAGCATCTTTTGCTTTTCTCTTGAGTCTACAATGGGGGTGGCAGAATTGTTCGACGGAGTGCAAGCTAGGTTCCTATGGTGACAGTTCTTTAGGTGTTTTGGTATTTCCTTTGTTATACAAAGGGGCGCACATACTGCTCTGTTGGGTCTGTGATAACGGTTTTTCTTCAGACCATTCTTGTAGATGGTCAGTTGGCATCATCACACTGGCATTCTTGCCACTGTTGGTGACTGCAGTACAACTTTGGTGGTGGCTGCTCTTCCCTTGACTTGGCTCATGGAATACTTTCTGTTACTTTTTTTTAGGACTCTACTCTTGACATCGGTTACGACTGCTTGGAGTGTTTTATCTTGGGTATCTGGTACTTTCGTTAATGCTTTGTCCATCTTGATGTACCTAAGCTATATTTGTAACACTCTTTTTTATATATAATCAAAGTAGGCTTGTCTTTCAAAAAATTGCACATAAAACACAGAAGGATGGAGTTCATTTTGCAGGTACTGTAGTTTAAATCTTATTCCCAGTACCAATTTAAACTACTGCCCTCCTTCAAAAGAAGAAGAAGAAGAAGAAGAAGAAGAAAAAAAAAAGGAATTAAACTCCCGACTTGCCAAACGGAACTTTACCGAAAATTCAAAATGACCCTCTTTTGATTTCCGTTTCCCAACACAAGGCTTACTTTTCCTCTTCTCTCAGTCTCACTCTTACCTTGTTTCTCAATTCTCATTCCCCTCTTTCTATTTCCCTCCCTAAATATAATGACGATGGAACAGGAGAGCGAATGCAAATGTAGCATTAATCTACAGAGGAAAAAGAAATATTGAGGTAAGCCAGCTTCATCATTTCGTCATCATAAATTTTAAATAGTTAGGGTTTATAGAAATTGTTGTTGTCTAGGGTTTTTCAATCATCAAATTTTGTCCATATTTTTTTTTTTTTGGCTTTACTTACCAGATTATATTACCCAGATGATTGAAGCTGTATAAGTACAAAATCCTTGTTTAAGCCAGCCTTGTACTGTCTTTCTGAAAGGTGCAAGTAACAACATTATAAATTGCAGTATTTCTTTTGTCTATAAAAGAAACTTCTAAAGAAGTAGACAACTTCAATTTCCAAGTGTCCTTGATATAGAGGGAAGCACATAACAGACACTACAAGCTATGGACAAAATTAGTAATCTAAAGCACAAACAAAAACCATAAGATAAATACTCACTAGAAATTTTGAGTTCTCTAACCTAGATTTAGAGACGTAAAATCAAATGGCCTTTCAATCTCACCAGAAGTTTAGAAGCATTACTATATAATGAATAACTGAACATTTCTCTTCAAGTTTCTGATATATGATATATATATAGAGCTGTTTCGTAATTGTATCAGTTTTTCTCTGCAAGTGTTGTATGAAATTTTAGTCATAGATAATAAATATGGACCTTTCGACTGTAGAACAGTTGCTGAAGAAGATTCAAGAACTTGAAGCTAGAGATGTCCAGCTGAAAGAAGAAATGTCGAAATTAAGCCTTTGTACAACCAGTTCTTGGTGTGTAGGAATTGGTTCTGGACATGAGTTGGATTACAATGGCCAGGTGTCTCACTTGAATTCGACTGAGCAATCAAGATGGGCCAATCCTAGGAGAAACAGTTGTGGCAGGGGTCAACATGAAACCATGAAAATGCCTAATTCTGGTTCAGCTTCATCCAAACATGGAGATAGTAGTACCCATGACCTCCTACACCCTCAAGGAATAAGTTTAAACTTCACGGATAAACAATGTTTGAATATCTTGCAGTCAACGGGTCAGGCAATTCATATTTTTGATCAAAACGGTCTGGTAATATACTGGTAAGTTTTTATTACTCTTTCTTTTTAATAGGCATCACATTATTGAGCTCAGTCATTCTATTTTGTATATGGCTCTTCGAAAGAAACCTTTAATTTCAGGCAGTAGTTCAAGTTAATTTACACCACTATCCTCTTACATATGCTTATAGATTATGTATGTCTATTGATCCACTTGAGTGAATATACCTAATGTTATTACAGGAACCGAGCAGCCGAACACCTTTATGGTTATTCTGCCTCAGAAGCGCTAGGTCGTAATATTCTCGGATTCATTGTTGAGGAGCGCGACTTCAACGAGGCAAAAGAAATAGTTCACAGAAATACCTTAGGACAAAACTGGACAGGACAGTTCCCTGTCAGGAATAAGCACGGAAGACGATTTCAAATCACAGCCACAAACACCCCATTATATGATGACAATGGTACTTTTGTTGGGATTATTTGTTTGTCATGTGATTCGGATCTTTTTCGAGAAGTTCCAGCACCTGTTTCATTCGGATCAAATTCTTCAAAAGACGAAGCCTATCCAAAACCTGGTGTTGCCTCTCAGCAAAAATCTCTGCAAGTCGTCGTTTCTTCAAAAACTTCCAAATTGGTAAGCTTGAGTCTTTTACATTCTTAAATCAATTCGTTTTTGCCTCCAGTCAGTACTCCGTCTCTCTCTCTCTCTCAACAAATTATTGAACCAGGCATCACGAATGACTAAAAAACTCTGGTCGAAAATGAAAATTCGTGAAAGCACCATAAAATGTAAAACCCAGGGTGGAGATAGCCGGTATTTTTGCTGTCAAGGTTTTCCAGAAACTATTAGCTCTGACCATAGGCTGGTCGCGTCAAAGGAAATATCTCTAGGCAATCCATTTGGAGACTCTGTTGGCGATGAGGATGTACATAAGGCTAGGATCTACGAGATGATAACATCTAGGGTGATGGGGATATCATGGCAGCCATGGGAAGTCATTGAACAACGTAAGAATTGTGACCAACAAAACCAGGTATTGGAATGTAACCTGTTTGCTGCAAATGAAGCCTCTGGTGGAAATGAAACATGCATGTGCAGTGGTGGTACTAATAGTAGCAGCAACCCTCATCATCAATTATATATGGATGCAGATGCTTTCGGTTATGACATCTCGTGGGAAGCCTTGACATTCGGTGAACAATTGGGGAAAGGTACTATGTATTTTCACTATTTCTAATTCAATGCAGTTTTCTTTTTTGATACCTTTTCAACTATGATTCTTTTCTGATTCAGGTTCATGTGCAACTGTGTATCACGGTCTGTGGGATGGCTCGGTATGTTGTGATTGTTGTCTTTTTGATGTCAAAGTATCACGTCTAGCTAATAAGTGACAATGTACATTTATATGTCAGACAATATTGTCAATTGTGGTATGATTCTGTATGTTACATTTTCCACCTTCAGCTGCTTCTTATCATCGCCGAGTGTGCCCTTTTCTGTGGTGGGCATATAGTACATAGGTAAAGGGGAAAAAAAAGAGAGAATTTGACCCAGCAAAACCTGGCCTAATCTGCAAGCTGATCTTAACCCTGACCTGATTCAATCTACTGTAGCTTGGCATGTGGCCAAACTACTATGGTTTAGCACTTTTGACCCGTGAAGTTGTGACCTCTCACCCCTTCCAAAGGTTTGAAGGGAAGATTGTGTCATGCTATTAACACTCATTTGTACTTGTCGCAGGATGTTGCAATAAAGGCAATTTCCAAATTGGATTACACAGATGATTTGCTGCACTCCTTTAGACAAGAGGTTGTTTTTTTTTAACTCGAGCTAGTTTTGCTATCTGAAAATGAAATTGTTTGGCGACATTCTCAAAATAGTAGCACATTTAGCATTGTGTTGTTACTGAGGAATTTAATGTTGATATATCCATATTAAGTAGTGGCCTAACTGTATGTACTTTTTCAAAGGTATTACTTATGAAGAGGCTCCGGCATCCAAATGTGCTACTCTTTATGGGTGCAGCAACTTCACCTCACCATCTGTGCATCATCACTGAGTTCCTTCCACGGTTTAGTCTCCACCTTTATCTGTTTTAAATTAAGGATGTTTGTCTTTGAAATTTCATTTACAAGGCCTATATTGCAGTGGAAGTTTGTTTCAGTTGCTTCGACGTGACACTCCTACCTTAGATTGGAAACGGCGTGTTCAGATGGCTTTGGATGTTGTGAGTACAGTTCCTGGCAACAATTTATACTGAGAACTATATTGTCAAATTAAAAATTGATTTTTTATTATTTTCTTCTGGCTATTGTAGGCACAAGGCATGAATTACCTTCATCGACACGACCCACCAATCATTCATCGCGATTTGAAGTCATCAAATCTTTTGGTTGGTAGGAATTGGACTGTGAAGGTACTTAATCTTTTACCAATTTTCTAAATTGTGTATAATATTATTGAATTAACAAATACACATCATTTGTTCATCTTCTCGATATTGCTTGCAATGCTAGATTGGTGATTTTGGTCTCTCACGACTCAAACATGCAACGTTTCTCACAACGAGGAATGGGAAAGGGACGGTACATTTTATAACGTTGCCTTAGATCGTGAGAATGAAACCTCACTCATTTTGTTTTTGTTTCTGCAGCCACAGTGGATGTCTCCAGAGGTTATCCGTAATGAGCCAGCAGATGAGAAGTGGGTTTAAACTGTTTCAGTTTTTAATTAAAGGATTATAGTTTGATTCTGCTTCAGTTTCTTGTGCTCCATTTATTATATGATTATATTCTTTTAACTATGACATGGAAATGGGACTTCCTCTAGGTCTGATGTATATAGCTTTGGAGTCATACTATGGGAGCTTGCCACGTTACAAATCCCTTGGCATGGCCTAACCTCAATGCAGGTAGGTTTTTTTCTCACAGAAAATAATGACATGTTTATATAATTCTACAATTCAATCTTACTTACGGTTTTGGAGGTAACTATGCAGGTAATTGCTGCGGTAGGGTTCATGGGCAAACAAAATGAGATTCCAAAAGAAACTGACCCTCAATGGGCATCATTAATCAGGAGTTGCTGGCACAGGTGCTTATCTTGCGACATTCTTCAACTAACTTCTCTGAATTTTGTCTGTACTGCGCACAGTTTTATTTCAGTAACAGAAATTGGCATGTTGACAGTATTCTATGATTATCTGTTTTATCTCATGTTCTTACATTCTACTATAACTTGAAACTTTAGTGACCCAAAATGCCGGCCAGCATTCAAGGAACTGCTTGAAAAGCTGAAAGTTCTAAAGGGACATTATTTTGTTCCAAAGCCAAGAGAATTTCCTGTTGAGCGTTCGTTGCCGACTTTCTCTGTGTAGAAATATCTAAATAGAAATGAAGAAGCATTGTCCGTATAATCTTTGATGTTAGCTGACATATCTGTACAATTAATAAGCAACCCATCAACTAGTATAATTAGCATGTCCTTGTTTCTTTGTAACCTCAAGAGAGTAGATTTCGACGTGCTCGAGTGCATAGTCGAGTTGAGTGTGAATTTAGTAATACTAGAGTTATTTTTAATAGATTACTTGTAAATTAGTTACCTTTTTGTTTTTTTTTTTGTAATTGTGAGAGTCATAAATCAAAATCTATTTCTCAATCTTGAATCTGCTATCCATACAAGTAATTTCATTTAAGTAATCAGTCATAACGAAATTTACAATGGAAATAGAAAGCAGTTAACAGCAAGGACTTGGAGTTTATTAACGAAGAGAGCATAACCAACTGGGAATATCCTGGGTCTGGTTTTCACTAAGAAGATTAGGGTTTGAGTCCCCATCCTGTAATTGTTGTCTTCTCTGCGTGGAAGTTGTTAGTTGCCCCTGCGTGGGTGTTCTTGGTCTCCCCTATGTGGCTGGTGTTAGTCGGATTTTATTGCTGTCAGTGTGTCAAGTTTTCTAACTCGTAAATTAGAACTGTGTTTGACTGGCCGACACGTGTCATCTACACTTCATACATTTTCATACTGTTATAGCATAACAGATAAATTTGTTGAAATATCCTTATTTAGTGTCATCTAGCTGCTACAACACCAGTCACATCATCTAGAAAACTAAGAAGTTAATTAAAAGATACATTAGAAAGTTGTTTCTCTCTGAACCTCTTTTCATACAGATATATATATTATCTCTTTGGGAATGGGCATATCATTTAATATCTTGAACAATGTTTTTAAAAACGTTCTGATGCTCTCCTCGATGCTCCCTTGACGGTTTGAGGTCCACGCTTTTTGAGCTAAGAAAAGTCTAAAACAGGGACCTTTGGGGTGTTTTTTGACTTCTTTTCGTCTTCTTAAACCCTTGACAGTATACATACTAGTTAAGAAGACGAATGTGAATGTATAAAGAGAAAAAAAAAGTGGAGGCGTAGCATGTGAACAGTAGTTACTTAGCATGTGTACTTTTAGCTTTTGTATATGGATTGTATGTTGATGAGGGGGTGATGTTTATCATAAGCATTTTCCCGTTGCAATGCGAGGCAACATATCGCCGCCGCCTAGAGGTTGCGCATCACCTTGCCTGAACGTTTTTTTTATACCTTGATCATGAATAGCTGCAAGTGTTTGTTGTGTGACTTACTTTAATTGGCTGAATATCTTAATCACAAATGTAGCTAAGCCTATAAGTCTGACCATTTTCCGAAATCAAGAAGTATGACTAACTGCAATAGATTTTTAGTTGTGGGTGTTATTGGTCCCTGCCAAGCTATTTGTGAAGGGTTTGGATTTGATGCATTGAATTTTCCAGGAGATATCGCTTTTGCGTTGCATGCAGAGGTCTGGTGACTCTGATCTTGATTCTATGTAACAATGACAAGCAGATAATTCTTGTAGAAAATCACCCAAAATAGACGAGTGTAACCGAAGATTGTTGACTGATGTATGTGCTTATCTTCTGACATTGAGTTTCTGTTTGTTCTGTATGTAACAAAAAGTAGCAGTCAGATGATGATCTATATCTGCCCATTATGTAACCCCTATTGGATTTTAGTTGATCCTCGGCAGACCATTTCTTAAGGTTTAGATTTGGTGCATTAAATATACCTAGGATATAACGTTTTCTGGAATTTGAATTTAGGTGTATATTGTCAATGCGAGGCCTGATATTGATCTATATGACAATGAAAAACAGGTAAATCTTGCAGACTATATCCCATAATGGGTGGGTCTTATCAAGAGTTGTTAAATGCTTCAAGTCTCTGTCTGTACAATTTTTTTAGCACAAATATGCAGTATCCATTGCATAACCCATCTTTGTTATATTTCACTGCAGCACGTCACCTTAGTGAGTTAAAAAGCAGTGCAATATTCGAGGAAGTGCCTGAAAAGTTGAACATTTGGCAAAACCAGTTATTTCATTTGATTCAGTAGCCCAAATGTATTCACCCGCAGCACAGTGTGGCGTCAAATATTAAAATTAACACCTGCTATAAAGTTACTCTTTGCATTTTGCAAGCATGGATGAAAAACTTTAGGGCATAAAATTCGAGACTATTGTGAAACAACAAAATGACAGAGATACACTTTCAGTCTTCAACACCGGCATCATCATTAGAGTTTGCCTTTGTACTTTCTTAGCAAGACTTAATGTCGGTCATGCATGTAGTATTATGTAGAGAAACTACAATATTGCTACTCATTAAAATACCAGTAGAAATAGGACTACCCTAGATTTTTTCGTATCCCCAAGAGAGTTGATTTATGCGCGCTAGCGTGATGTGATATATGGTGTTGTTCAGCGGCACAAATTATAAGAGATGTTTGAAATTGAATCAATATGATTATAAAGTACTTTATTGTAATTGTCATTGTTAGAGTACTAAAGTAAGCTTTCTCTCAATTCTGCAAGCGACTCTTTGTATTGGGAACATACCACCAGAGTTAGTCGAGCACAAAACTTGTCGAGTCAGAGAATACAATGAACGGCTTAGCTGGTAATTTAATTTAGTTTTGAAGGCACATCTTCGTCTTCTTCTTTTTTCCTTAGTTCCCTCTTTACAGGATTGTATTCTTTCATTTCCCGAGCTTAAGAAATGCCAATACTTTCTTACTAACTCATGAGATACTTTTTAGCTTTGATATATGTATCTTTTGAGTATCATCGTAGGAGGTTGCAACATTACTATTTTCTCAGGATGATAGCTGCTAAGGGTACATGTTCTTTCTTGTTATATTCAGTATGATGCTATGTTTGTATGCTTGTGTCAATACTGGGCTTAGTCAGTTGTGTAATAGCATGCATCCTCAAACACTAGTACCAAATATGCAAACATATCTTTAGATGAACGTATCTCAAAGCATCTAGAAGATAAGGAGACTATTTCATTCTTCGGCAGCGACACAGTCAGCAGTTTTTGCCATGTACTTCTTACAGAAACTTGGGGCCGGTCATGCATGTTGTATTGTGTTTATGCAGGTGATTACAGCTGTAGCTAGCTTGAATTCATTACCAACAAGTTGAAATTCTGAATGAAATGGACAAACATTGGCCAATCCTAAACGACAGCTGCTGGCGCATAGTGCAGGTGCTTATCTTGCAACATTTTTCTTCTTGACCAGTTCAAGTTTCTATCTTGATTGCAGTCTTTGATTTTCTTTATTTGTGCTTTACTGGTTTCATTTTTTTTTATGAAATAAGGCTTCATGCATTTGAAGTTCGTCTTGCTTCATGCAAATTTGTTTTTATGCTGATTATTTAAATATACAAACACATCGTACATGAGTTTACATGCAAGGAAACCACGAATTTAGTATACATACTTGTACGCTTCTGTCTGTGTGATCAATTTCCGGACCCCAATATGATAGATATAGAACAACCACACAAATAGAATAAAAGAACTGATAGCTTGCAATAGAAACGTTAACTTTATTGCGTAGGAGAACGAGTTTTTCAAGGTTTTCTCTACCCTAGGAGTTGTATCTTTCCTCTTGGTTTTCTCTAGAACTCTTTTACTAGTATTCTTTAGTCTTCTTGTTCTATCCTATTAGTACTCATCTGCCCCCTTATTTATAGGTTTGAGCTAGTTCTAAATCTTAGTCATTCTAAGAAAGGAAGCTCCCCTATGTTTGTAATCTTCTAAAAATATGACTCTTAAGTTTTCCTTCTAGGATTAGGAAACCACTTCAAGGACTACTAGGAGAAGTATTTTCTTATTTCTAAACCTAGGGTATTTCAATGGGCCTATACCCAGGAACGGATCAGACCTCCGCCATTAGGAGGCTTTTGGTCCCTCAAAAGCATTGAACTAAGAGGCAGGGAAATGTAGCATGCAGCTGCTCTCTCGAGTACCACTTTGAATGCTTACAACTTTTCCTATAAGGACAGACTTGGAACAGATCTTCCAACTCCTATTCATGTTGTCTTCTTGTCAAGAATCAGTACTTTCTTTGCTATTTCACTTGGAACTAAGTCTTGCACAACTACCAACTGGTAACGATGGCGACTCCTTTTGCTCGTCAAGTGGCAAAGGTTTAAAGAGCTTAAAATTCCTGGCATTTGTTGTTGAGTATGTCTTCGTGTAACTTGGCAGATCTAGATTAAAAGAATTAGTGTCATACTGCTCCAAAATTCTGGTTGGACCATTGCCTATTGGTTTTAACTTCTTATTTGAGCCTTCGAATTGGATTTTCCCAATAGTTAACCCTGCAATGTTGCCGACTTGAATATGTCGAGTTTGATGCTTAATATGGCGTTCCTTATACCGTGTCTTTGTTTCTTCAGACTCTTTAGTAGATTGTCGATGTAGCCTCACATTTGGTACTTGGGCATTTGGTATATGCTGGATTTCTTGTTCCACATGTTGTTTTGGTGGTAACTTCTGCGGTTGTTGCAGGGAGTTTTTGAGCCCTTCTAACAACTAAGTTAGATCTTTCTTTTTGGTTTTTGTGCACTCGGTTCACAAACCAGTTCACTAGGTTCTTTATCGAACCGTCAGTAGACTAAACTTCTGACTCATGTTACCTAAGTGTTTGGTTTGTTGAGCAGTCATAAGTTGTAGTTTTTTTCTTCTCATTTTGTGCGTACACCCAAAATAGCTTTTCTTTACTGGTCTAGTTACTTTTTCTTGTATCGCAGTTGCAACACCTTTTCTTGCCATCATCACATCTTTGTTATTAGGTGGAGGCGATCCATCGATTACCTCATCTTCGTCTTCCTCTTCATCTTCTTTGTTGTAGACTAGTATATTGCCCGTGGCATGATGGCACGGGATCGGACTTTTCTTTTGCCGTCAAAACTGAATCATTACGAAAAATTAACAATTTACACACTACGTTGAAATACACAGCAAAGAATACCTGATATTGACTAACTAACAATCAAAGAATAGTGAAAATTAAAGAATAGAAACGGAATCACGACATTAGGACATGGATTTTGGCAGGACATGAATTTTGATTTCATGTCCCAGAAAATTTTATCTGAGAAGTCACCAACATGAACAAAGGCTAATTTGATACTTAAAATGGTAAGGAGATTCACCAGTTTGTGAGTACATTAATAAAAAAAAACACAATTTCCATATGTTACAAATTACAATGCAATTTCCATCAATTGAACGACACCCATAATATCTTTGTCCGCAACAATCCATTGTCCTATGGCTATGGAGCAAAAGAGCATTACTGGTCCATTTTCCTATTGGTGAGAATTGTTGACCATCCTTTGTTTTTAAACTTCCGTCGTGTTGATTTCCACCACATCGTCGTTCCTAAGAGACAAAATTACTCAGTCATATAGGTTGTCGTTGGGATGTTCAAGTTTTAGATCTTTTAGACCGGCACAGTTTGGCATGGAAGATGGTATGAAGCAAATTAAATGAAATCTCTCCCACCTGCAAATGAAAATTCTGCTCCGGAATCTCTCCCACCTGCAATGAAAATTCTGCTCCGGAATCTCTCCCACCTGCAAAAGAAAATTCTGTTCCCTTGGTTAGCAAATAGTAATTCAAACGTTGTTCCAGTGTATAATCTTGTTAGACGACATGGTGGTTATAAAGCAAATCCCAAAGTGCAATCTGTTCATTTAATCATTCCTTTCATTTCTCAATTCATTAAGTTCATTTCTCATATTTTGCATCAGCTTAAGAATTTTGTTGTTATCACAAAATGCAACCTCATTAACTTATTCTATGTTTCTCCAAAAAAACTTGATATAGACTTTTTACGATATTTGACAGTTATCTGCAAAAGTGGGTAAGCTCCTGACTTCTATGAACTTAACAAACACTAAGACCCTAATTAAGGCTACCATGCCAGGAATGGTTGAATGCTTATAAATGTTAACTTCGTTTCAAACAACAGAAACCTAAAGTAGTAAAGAATGCCTTATAGTTTCAGAGATACATGGATGCAGTATTCTCTCCTAGCCAATCTAACCCCAACAGGTTCCTAAGCCTGCACCAATGTTGACACTTGAAACTATGACTAACTCGGATTCCTTTATATTATTAAGACTCGCTGAAAATTTATTTTACTCTCTCTCGACTCCCCACAACATTGGTGCAAATATTACACCAATGCAACTACTGCCTAAAATACAGTATTAAGTGAACTAAATCCAGGCTCTAAATTCTGAGCAGACATATTTGCAAACTCATACTGAGCTCAATATATCAGACCACCACTTAGAAGTCTATAAATATATCTGAGTGCACATTCGCATAACCATGTAGTATCTGCTGGGATAGCTTTCAGAGTAGCAACCATTTTTCTGGCTTGCATCATCATGACAGGCTTAGATAGAACAATTTCCTAAAGCTCGAAGGCAACGTTCCTTCTATCCAATTCCAATCCAACCAAAACTGCAATTCAATGCTGCTGAACTTTGGGTAGAAATTTGGGTGTTAATGTAAAGGATTACAGGTAGAAATTGAGCAACACTAAGAGAAAAAAGATTATTTTTAACACATTCAGTAAAGATTCCTTACCAAGTATCAGCATCCTATCAATCCATTACTGCGGCTTCCGACGAATCCCACCCTCCGTTTAACCCCAATTGTTTCAATAATGAATTGAAGTGTAGCATAAGCCTTGCAAAATTCCCGAGTTCCTATAAGGCATTTACACAAACAGTTACAGTCCAAATTGATTTCTACGACGAAACCATGATTAAATTCAAACACCAAACAATCCTCAAGACGATT
>JAJJMA010002796.1:0-11828 GCA_023529015.1 Papaver nudicaule
ATGCATGCATGCATTTTTGTCGTATATGTATTCTACTAAGCATTTACACCTAGGCGTTTATGTTATTAGAAAATATGAGTAGCGATGACTTACTCGAGTTCTGTTTGCATGTTATAGAGAAAGCGAAGTAGTGGCGTCATTTCCGCACCCCTTGTTACTGCTGCACCTAGTCTTGGGGACAAGTTCTTTGATGCGTACAAGTACATTGGCAAGAGGACTACTCCGTTTATTAGTCGAGACAATCCAGAGGTTCGCTTTGCTCCGAGGTATAATAGCAGGGTCAGGTCTCCGTCTCCCGTCGTCGCGCCTGGCGAGATCATTAGGTTCTCCTTGGAACGAGGCGACTATGAAGCTTCCTCTGTTGACTTCCGCGGTCCGAGAGCTCCTTTGGATCAGTGGATCCCTTGGTTGGAATCCATGTTGAACGACAAGAAGGTGTATGATATCTTAGAAGGCGTCGGGATTGCACATGCATTAAAAGCGTCTGGGAAGTTGAGAGTGCATGCAGATGTTGATGGTGTTGTTGCGTTCGCCTCTCGCTGGTGTGGGTCTACGAATACCGCCGTTACCGGTTTCGGAGAGGTTACCATTTCCTTGGAGGCGGTATCGTCCTTGTATCATCTTCCGGTACTCGAGAGCCTCCCGCGGGACCAACTGGAGGTCCTTCGCGATGTTTTGATTGATGAAATAAAGGCGAAGATTAGTCAACTTCATTTACCCAATGCCTCCGTCGACGAGAATTACACGAGGTGGATCCGTCACTGGTATTCATCTGGGGGTAGGTCCGACGCTCTCAGCAACACCAAGATCGTAGCTGCATTCCTCACGCTCTGGTTGTCGCGAGATATATTCGAGGACGATCCTATCGGGACACTGAAGTCTTCCGTTGTTTCCTACGCGGTTTGGCTGGCGCGAGGAATGCCTTTACCAATTGGGAGTCTGTTCCTGGGGTCCCAGTATGCACATCTAAGTGCTTTGGTTGGGAATATGTCTAGTTCCTCCACGGGTCGTGTTTCATCGTTCGTCAATCTCCCTTTTCTCCAGGCTTTCTTGTGGGAACACTACGTGCCTTATGCTCCGCAAGGGGGTCTTCCTTTGGATTCATCGGAGCACGCCAGGATTATGTGGTGGAGCGACAAGCGTCCCAAGGACTCATCAAGGTTGATAGATTTTCTGGACAGAGGTGAATGTGTCTGCTTGCGTCCGTGGTGTAAGGTCTACGATGATAGAGTCTTTCAATTCGAAATCGCAGCTAAGGGTGACGAAGTCGTTTTGCACTCCGGGTCTCGGGGTCTCGATAACTTCGATCACTACGGGCAGCAGGTGTTCATGTGTAGCAGCGTTTCTGGCTTCATCTTCGGCTTCTATCAGGGAAGACTGGTGAGGTAGACGTATAACATCGATAGAGCAACTCGGTTTATGGGATTTGATCAGACGTGCCCTTCGGCCGTTCTCTCGCTCCACCCGGGGACGACTTGCGTGTGTACTTAGATCCTACCCAAGATCCGGGGAGGAAAGTTGTCTTCTTGGCGGCAGGTAGGCTAGCGAAGGTCACTCCGGAATACAACTTATTCTGGGATTACACGTAGACGGTTCTGGGCAATTTTGTGAAGAAGTTGAATGCAAGCGACAGGCCTACTTTCACTTTAACACCCTAGGTAGTCTTCTCTCTGAATGCTCATGCATATGCCTTGCGTGTCCTACTTAGGTTAATAAGATTCCTTTCCCTGATAACAGATGGCGCCTCCTCCGCTGATTCAACCTAAGAAGAAGATTAAATGCAATAGGATGGAGTTACCTGAAGGTTGTTTCATTGCTCCTTCCCTTGCGGCTAGCCCGTGTTCCTCTCCATCTCGAGTAAGTAGTTTTCACTTCGGGGCATCCTCTTGTCTCGTACGGGAACATATCTACCCTTCCTTGGTTGATCCTCTTGTTGTTTCTGTAGGGTTCAGCACCGGAGGGGTGTGATGGACTCACGGAGTCCCCAGTTGTTGACGCGGGGGTGACGAAGGGAGTAGACGAGCCGATTGGTGCGAGGCTTGAGACGAGGAAGGAGGTAGATGAGATGATTGGTGCGAGTCTTGAGACTTCTTCTTCCCTTCTTATCGATGCTCATGACCGCACAGTCATCCAGGTGAGCTTGTTGGAGTTTGTTGGTCTTTTCTCTTTCAGGTCCACTCTCGTGTTACCAGTATCTCCTAACTATAATCCCGTAGAACAGGGGGATGAGGGTCGTGTTGATGCTATCTCGGAGAATGTGAAAACGTTGGAGAGTGGGGATGACTTGAAAGGTGACACGACTTCCTCCGAAGCTCTCGATGGATGGACGTCTGAAGACAACGTGGATACCGATCTTCCTCAGGTTACTGATGAGGTCGTTTCTGGCGGCATGGATGCGACTGACTGTGGTACGGACGTGGCGTCTCCCTATCCTGGTGCTGGGGTTGCTTTTCCTTCGTCTGTCAGTCGAGTTCGACCCGGGTACGTCTTGGTGGGGAATTTCCCAGTGGCGAGTAAGTTCCAGGTGTTGTACACTCATATTTGGAGAAAGTTCGGCCATACTGCCCATGAGAGGGAGCAGAGGTTGCTCTCCGAGTCGCTAGTCGGCGTCCTGTTGTCGAGGGTGACCGAGATGACTGTTCAATCCATTGACTCCGCAGATCCGCTTGACGTCCGAGATTGGGAGGATTCTATAGTTGCAGCTGAGTCCAAGGGTTTCAACGTGGCTTGGCTGCGGGATAGGTTCGAAAGGGCTAAGGCTCAGGGGTCCCTGGAGGTCCTCCAGGAGAAAGAGAAGAAGGTAGCAGAGTTGAAGGCTGAGTTGCAGAAAGAGGAAGAGGAGCTGGAACGGTTAAGGCTATCTCGCAAAGGTGGACCTAGTGGGGTCTTGAGTGATATTCTCGACTAGGTGTCTTTTCTTATACATATGGTTCTTTCCCCATTTTTTGAGTTTTCGAATGTTGAGTGGAATGTAGGTATTTTCTATTGGATTGGGTTATGTCTTCTAAGGGATATTGAAATAAAATGCTTTTCTTAATTAATTCTGCTGAAATGGAAATCCTATCTGCTGAAATGGAAATCCTATCTACTGCACGCTATGACGCGCTGCTTTGGAGAAATGAAAATACAATGAACGGGAGGTCTAGTGTCGTCCTCCCTTGGGGTTTTGGTGAAGACCTTGCTAGACCAAATTTGATCCCATAACTGATATGGTATGGGTCGAACTTCGATCAGGAAAGAGTTCCTTCACTTTCTTGCCAAACCTTTCCATATATGTGACCGCGTCCTCCCCTATTTCTTGCTTGAGGTTGAATAGTTCCATGTATTCTCCGAAGTCCGGAGTGGTCTCTAGGGCCGCGGGTGGTATGTTACAGGGGGTGAGCTCGTCTCCTCCTCGGATCTTATCGTTGCGCAGCTTGTCACGTACAACTCCAGATTCCTGAAGAGCTTTATTCTAATAGCTGTGCCGATGTCTATTGCGGGTTTTCCTGGGTTTTCCCCTCGAGTAGTTTTCTTCGTGGTGAGTCCCCAGTGACTCGGTGAATGTGGGTTATCAGATGCGAGGGAGGTGGACGAAGTACCTTCTTGGTTGAGGGGGTTCTCATCGGCCTTCGTAGGCTTTGTGGGTGTGGTTACTGTCTCGCTCTCCTGCACAAACCGCTTCATGAATTCCAGGGGCAGTACTTCCTGGTTGTTGTAGATCCATGGGCGTCCCAGTACCATGTCGCTTTCGACTTCCCCCTTAACGATGTGGAACTCCGCTATGGTTGGAATCGTGGCGATTTCGACGGGAAGATCAATCCACCCGTAAGTTCGTACTTCGGCTCCGTCAGGTCCTTTGATGATGGTCGGGGCGCGGACAGCTTGGCTCCGTGGGATGTTGGCGGCTCTGAGAGTCTTAACTGAGATGATGTTCACTGGGGATCCTGGGTCGATGAGCGTCTTCGAGAATTCAGCATCGGACACGCGGGTGGTTTTGAGGAGTCCCCAGTCTTGCATTCCTGCTTGTGGTTCCTGCTTGGACATCGTCCGGTCGTTGACCTCTTTGAAAGGTAAGCGTCTCCCTGCTACCACCACGTTGAGCGCTGTGAACATGTCTTTCCGTTGTGGTTTCGAGAGACAGAGGGTCTCACATAGCTGGTACATTATCTCCTCCACTCTCTTATTCACCGGTTGTTCCGGTAACATGAATGCTCGAACAGGTAGAGGATTTTGATATACTCCTTCGTTCCCTAGGTGTAGTTCTCCGGACTCCACCTTGGCTTGGAAAATCCGCTTAAGGGTGAAGCAGTCCCTAGTAGAGTGAGTAGTAACTTGGTGGTAACGACAATACCTTGGGCTTGCGACCTCTTCAGCTGTAGGAGGGCGTTGAGGTGTGGGGAGTGCAATTACCCCGTCCTGGATCCAAGTGTCTAGCAGCTCTAGTACCTCCTCCATGGGGAACGGGTAGTCTGGTACTTCTGATCTAGCTTTCTGCCTCTGCGTCTCCGGTTGTTGTTGTTGCCCTCCTTGGTTCATGTTCTTGTTTGGGGTTTCCGGAGTTGAATTAGCGCGCTTTGGATGCGTTACCTCTGTGGCGCTCCCTTTTCTCTTCCCTCCTTCGCTGACGGCACACATGGACGGTAAGTTGTTGTTATACTGTTTGTTGATCAGTCTCCTGTCGCCACGAGTGGCACGAGTCTCCTCGCTCCTAAGGGGTTTAGCTCTTTCCAGCAGAGCGGGCGCAGTGGTGGCAGACCTCTTCGCAGCTTCATGGAGTTCAGAGAAGGTCTGGAAGCGGAGGTTCTCCAAGAGGGCCCGGTAAATAGGGATCATCCCGTTGATGCAAAGTTTCACTAACTGTTGCTCCGTGACATTCGGATCGTGGCAATCAAGGGCTTGAATTCTGAATCTTTTGACGTAGTCGTTTGGGTGTTCGCTAGGCCTCTGGAACATCCTGCCGAGGTCGGATAGCGTTATCTGTTCATACACGAAGAAGTACTTGCGGTAGAATGCGCTCACCATCTCGCCCCAGGTCCCAATGCTATTCGGAGCAAGATTGTTGTACCAGGTGTAAGCTCTCCCAGTAAGAGACTTCGAGAATTCTTTGAGCCTCAAGACATGGTTGTACTCGTGTTCTCCTAGAGACTCCAGGAATCGTGAGATGTGTTCGCGTGCATTCCCCGTCCCGTCATACAAGGAGAACATGGGTGACATGTAGCCTTTGGGGAGGGTAATCCTCTGGACTTCGTGTGGGTACGGTGGCTGGTGCTGATGGATGGGTGACATCACATCTCTTTCCCGGTTTCGTAGCAGCCTTTCCAAGTCATCTGCCGTGACATAACGGGACGGTTGTTCTCCTCTCTGTCGAGAATCTTTTGGGAGAGAAGGCGCTTCGTCATCCCGGATGTGGATAACCGTCGAGTGAGTACCTGTGGTAGCGGCTTCAGGGGTCTCCTTGGCTGGTGAATTTGACAGCTTTGAGGTTAAGGTCTTGAGAGAATCCAGGATTCCTTTCTGAGTGTCGAACATCTTGACTTGACTTTGTGCGAGGGCGTCTTTGATAGGTGTCTAAAAACACCTCTCTAAACATCTATTGATTACACTTTCTTTAGCTATTTTTCTTGTAAAAGGTGCATTTTACGCTTTGTTTGTGTTTTGTAGTGACTTTGGAATAAAAGAGAGAAATGTGTGTCGATTTGGCGTTAAGGGGCAGCCACAGTGATAGAGGGTAACCAACTGGAGAGTGAGCATTGGGTGACACATGGCAGAAATTGGTTTACTAACGGAGCTGAAAGGCCACTTGTGGCGGGACCCAGTTCCAGCTGTTGTATGGTTGACTGCGCACGTGGACGGAAGAAAGGCGGCTGGAAGACGTCAGCAGAAGAAGAACAGGAAAAGCGAATGGGGAACAGGGGGGTCCCACGACTGCGCCTATGTCGGATAAAAGGAGAGAAAGAGAATCACGTGGGAGAGAAGGAAGAAAGGAAAAGATAGACACGCAGCTGCTTGAGTTTCTCTATGGTACATTACGCAACATCAAACTTGAAGTTCTGCCGCTACAGATGATGACACGTGTCCATTTATTGCTGTGGACCGTTGATCTTGAGAAAAACTATTCTCTTAAGTTACTTCTGCTTCCACCTAATCAAGACCACCTATTATCCTTCCTCCCATTTAAAACCTACGTGAGAAAACAGAAGGGGGCTATCTTTGGTTTGGGTTTTTGCTCTGGACGGCCAGAGACAGCGAGGAGGAGGAACTGGAGGGGAGAAAACGAGAAGGGAGGAAGGATTACGCTGCCGACAACAGTGATATCTCTATTCTTTGTTCTTGTTAATCATTTTATGGGTTTTAAGAAATCCATGTTGTGCTAGACTTTTGTGACTAGGGTTTTAGGCGGAAGCCAATTTTATTTATGCACTCACATGAACTCCATATGATATTTTGTGATGATTTTAATGATTAGTGATTTCACTTCAATAGCTTGGTATTTAATTTGATTTAAGTAATTTCATTGATTATTTGTGCTTTTCATTGATGTGTCGTGCTTGATTTAAGTTCTTTGACGGTGCATGCTTTAGGATTGACAAAGAAATGCTTTAGAATTACTACGTTAGAAGCGAAGGAAATTATAACGGTGAAACGTAATTTATGATTTTAATTTATTATCTTCCGAGACGTGAGATTTATTTCAATATTCGTCTCGAGTTATATAGAAAATACGTCTTGGAGATTCATCGTGTGCATGATTGAATTGGTGGAAACCTGGATACCCTAGTTACCGACTTCCTCATTGTTTATTGTTAAGATATTTATTATTTTATTTTGTTTTGTCTTGAAAATCTTATTTCCGGTTCATAAATTAGGAATATTAGTTACGATAATTTTCACCGCTCCCTGTGGGTTCGACCTGTACTTGCCATTGTCTACTAGTTAGACACTGTGCACTTGCAGTATATTATTGTAGGTTTCCGAACCTATCAAATTTTTGGCACCGCTACCGGGGAGTTGTTTTTAGGATTTTCTTGGATTTAAAATTTGTTTTTAGATTAGTTTTGTATATATTTTTATTTTTTATTTTTTTTTGTTCTTTTTTACGTTTTTGGGTATTTTTCTTTTTGTTTCCAGATTTGTGGTGATTCTAAAGAAGGAAACTAAGTGCTAAAGAAGGAAGGAAGGGAAAAGATCCAGAAAATCAAAGAAAGAAGATTTATTTTATTTTTATTTTTATTTTTATTTTTAGAAGGTGTATTAGGGTTTTTATTTTTATTCTTTTTGTAATTTTTATTTTTGGACATTTTTGTATTTTTTTGGACTTTGGACTTTTGGACATTATTTTTTTTAAACCCTACGGAGGGGTATATTAAATATAAACTGCACAGGGAAGGACGACGATTAAGATATCGTCTCGGCCCCTCGGGTTCGTACATTGACACAGGAGTCAGTGGCCCGAGTCGACTTCAGCGGTTCTTCGCCCGTCTGGTACGGGAGGTAAATTTCTATCAACTTGCGCATCCCCTGTAAGCAAGTTTTCTGGACGCCTTCGTATGCATATATGTTGAGGACCTGAATACGGACTTTAATTTTATAGTAAAGGGCAAATACTGGACCCCAACAAGATAAGGGTTTGGATTTCATCACCAAATTCTTTTTGCCCGACTCAGGAACACTATCCAAACGCGTACCTAAGCCTTAAAATTGGACTAGCAAGAGACCATAGGGTAACGAGCTTATTGGACATCTTTTCAAAGAGAGCTTTTGATTCCTCTCCTAGCCCAACTTGAGGAGTATATAACATTTATTGAAAGTCAATAGAGCCGCCTCGTAACCCGAGGAAACATTGCCAAAGAGGAAGGGTTATCCAAGCTCCCTAGAGCTTATCCTGCCTCTAATTGACTTTCCTTAATTGGTATTGCTTCAGAGAGATCTGCTACGAAGGGAATCAAATTCTTTTCGAAGAGAATAGAAGCTGGTCTAGAAACAATCTAAGTGGAGCCATCATGCTTTTTGTTTGCTAGAATTAATAGGTTTGCGTGGTTGAGTCGGACTTGTTTGTGCTTGTTTAGATTCCCCTTTCCTGGTGTATGCCAAGACCGCTTGAGACAATTCGTGAGCGGGCTTGGAAAAGAGATTCCATAGGTCGCTTGATTAGCGACGAGTCTAGAACTACTATTTCTGAAAACGAGGATCTAGAAGACCTTTCTTTAGAGAACCCTGTTTTTGGAAACTTCAACTTTGAAAGCTTGACACTTGAACAAGATACTCCTAGAGCTGTGATAGAGCCAAAAATGACTACTTTAAAAGATTATTTGAATCCTACTAGGACTAATCGACCCTCGTGTATTAAGTTAGCAACAACTACTGCGAACTATGAGCTTAAATCTGGGACCATACAGATGCTCCCAGTATTTTTAGGGAAAGAAAATGAGAATCCCTATTTTCATGTTAGGGACTTTGAGGAAATATGTGGTACCATTAAGATAAAGGACTTAGATGACGAAGCATTGAAGCTTAGATTATTTCCCTTTTCCCTTAGAGACAAGGCCAAATTATGGTTATATGGCCTTCCCTCTGAATCCATCTCAACCTACGCAGAATTAACATCTGTGTTCTTCAATAAGTTTTTCCCTAGACATAAGACATCAGCTATTAGACAGGAAATTAACACATTCTTGCAAAAAGAGGGAGAATCTTTGTATAGATATTTGGAGAGATTTAATGATTTGCGTACACAATGTCCTCATCATGGCCTCGAAAAGGTACGTCTAGTCCAGATTCTCTATGAAGGACTTGACTATCCAACGATGACCATGGTAGAGTCATTGTGTACTGGTGGGTTTGATAACAAAAGTGTTGATGATGCTATGAAATTTCTGCATGAGATCGCTGAAAAGACCCAGCAATGGGAATGCTGTAGAGAACCTCAGAGGAATACCCTAGTGAATAGAGGTAATAATGCCAATAGGGTAGATGACACCTTTGACTCAAATGCCAAACTTGCTGCTATATCAAGAAGGTTAGAAGCCTTGGAGTTAGGTCAGTCTAGACAAAAACCATTTGTAGAGACAGATAATAGAAACCTTGCTTCCGTGTCATGTTCGACTTGTGGTGACTCATCACACTCAACTTTAATGTGCGCCTCTTACTGGAGAGGAGAGAGTGGTGAAGAGCAAGTCAATGCCCTTTACAATAGGTTCGATAATCGTCAGAAATTTGATCCTTATTCCAACACCTATAATCCGGGCTGGAGTAAACATCCAAATTTCTCTTGGTCCCAAGGACAAAATCAGGCTAATAATTCCCAGGGTCCCCCAGGGTTTAGTTACCCTAAGAACCCTACTCAGTACCAGAACCCTTCAGAGGATAAGATCATGAGCTTAGAAGAGTCTCTCAAAGTGTTGACTCAAAATACCCTCTCGTTTCAGCAAGATGTCCGTGGCACTTTGCATACCAACTCTAGAGATATTTCAGATTTAAAGATCCAGATGGGTAAAATAGCTGAGTCATTAGGAGCAAGAGATAAAGGCACGTTCCCTAGTCAAACACAAACCAATCCTAGAGGAGTTCATGAAGTAACTCTGAATTGTGAGAAATCGCCAAATAAGCATGTAAATGCGATAACAATCCTTAGGAATGGAAAAGTTGTAGACAATAAGGTAGATATGCCTGATGATGAGCCAACTATAGTTCAACCCTCTAAGCCGGTAACTGAGCCCGTAGTTGAAAAGCCTGATGTCATCCCTGATAAGTCCAAGTTTGAGCCCAAGGCCCCATACCCACAGTTGTTAGTTCCATCAAGAAAGGAATCGAATTTCAATGATATTTTGGAGGTTTTTAGGCATATAAACATCAACCTTCCCTTGTTAGATGTGATTAGGCAGATCCCTGCTTATGCCAAGTTCCTTAAGGACCTTTTAACCCGAAAGCGAAAGCTTAGTGTGCAGAAGAAGGCTTTTTTAGCAAGTCATGTGAGTTCAATCATCCAGCGCAAAATTGTTTCTAAATATAAAGACCCAGGATGCCCTACCATTTCCTGTATGATAGGTAATCACAAGGTCGATAGAGCCCTGATTGACTTAGGAGCCAGTGTGAACTTGCTCCCATACCATGTCTATGCCCAGCTTGGACTTGGTGAGTTGGAACCGACAAAGATGACCTTACAATTAGCTGATAGGTCTGTGAAAATCCCTCGTGGTGTCATCAAGGATGTTCTTATAGAGGTTGATAGGTTCATTTATCCGGTGGATTTTGTTGTCCTAGATACCCAGCCCGTCCCAGACCCAGAAAACCAGATTCCTGTGATTTTGGGTCGAACATTCTTAGCTACGGCCAATGCAGTCATAAACTGTAGAAGTGGCTTGATGACTTTGTCTTTCGGAAATATGACTACTGAGCTTAATATCTTTAATACTGTGAAGCAACCTTCTGATCTAGATGACACATTCATAGAAGAAGTGAATATGATTAGTACTTTAGTTCATGATGATCTTTTAGATGATATGTGTGACAATCTATTATGTGAGTCTGATGGACCTCTGCAGAAGAGTCAAAGTCCTTTACCTGATGTCATTGAGAATCAATTATGTGGTTTTGATGATGATATTTGTTCTGACCAGTCACTAGGAGAAGCTCTTGAGTATTTTTCTGACTCCAAAGACCCTGAAATTCTAGCAATAGTTATGGGTCTATCAGAGAGCAATGATTACCCTAAGTTTGGGGGTACTGATGATGCATCTGATCGTCAAATATCCCTACAAAAAGTCCCTCACTTGGGGCTCGAATCTTGTGCATCTATGGTCTTACTTGAGTCTCTGACTCCACAACCTGATCCCCCTGATATTGCCCATGAGGAGATTCATCTTTTAGAGACCCCTCCCTTGGTGGATTATTTTTATTTAGACCCTCTCGAAGAGCATAAATGGAAAACCCATATAGACTTTGATGTCTCATTGATCAAGAAACTAGATAAGGTTGTGTTTTGTTTAGTCATTTTCTTGGCCCAGTATGTTAGTCTTATTTGTGAGTCCAAACTATTTTGTTTCGAGGATCCATTATTGTTTCGGCTATTGATATATGACTTACAGAGGTGAAAAACCATTTTACGGTTTCCAATGTCTGGCTGAAGACTTAAAACTTAGCACTTATGGGAGGTATCCCATGTCTTTGGTATGATATCCATATTTCTTTTTGAGCAGTAACGAGGGTATTGTCCAACTCTGAGTGTGGGGGTAGGTGAACTTGTTGACCCTTTCCTCCATGATGTGCACGATTGTGCACGTATTTCAGGTACTATCTTTCCAACTTTTTCTTATGAGTTCTCTTTAATTATCTTTTTGAAATTGCTCTTTAAACATTGAGGACAATGTTAGATTTAAGTTGGGGGGTAGGAAATTGAAAATTTTGTATGTTGTATGTTTGTAAATAAAACTCAGAATAAGACTCAGACTTCAAATTCGAGAAACTTGTGAATTATTGAGGAAGAACACTGACCAATCTAAGTAGATGGAAACGTTAACTTTTCAACTATAGGAATTGGTGGGCCCGCGAATGGTCCTTCATGTTTGAACGCATAACTCAGGTGTTAGAAATAACATGATGATCTCTTCTCTATTAGGAACTTTATGTAACTATGCCTCAGAATAAGTCGTAACCATATTGCTTTCTTTTTAATTTTGCATTTTTGTCTCGAAGTAATTTGGTGGGGCCCATAATCGACTTGTTATCGCCGCTAGATGATGGTTTTGAGATGGTTAATAATTAAAAAAAAAAAATAAAAAATTAATTAATTTAAAAAAATATGGAAAAAGTGAAGAAAAACGAAAAAAAAAGACCGACCAATTGACCTA
>JAJJMA010002809.1:0-10713 GCA_023529015.1 Papaver nudicaule
TACGACAACTGTTACAAGAAAATATGAAGTTTCGAAAACGGATGTAACAAAATTTCCGTTCAACAAGGATGGGATGTAATAATATTGCGGCTGGCTGCTAAGTCTGTTAAAGATGCGAAGAGAGATGATGGAGGAAGCCAAACGCATTCGAAACAACAACAGACCTGCTAACAACGACTCAATCACTGAGGGAGACAAGGAAGATTGAAGCAATGGAAAGGCTAAAGAAGGCAGAACAGACAAGGATGACGAAGGAAAATAATAACTCTGTTCCTGTTGAAAACAGAGTACCCTAATCATGATGATCAGGATTTACATCAGAAAAATCTCGAGGAAGAGAAAGCTAAACGACTGCAGGAAGAAGAAGAGGATGAGAAGATAGCTGCTGAAGCGCAAAGAAAGGAGTTTGAAAGAGCTAGTAGCAGGCCTTCTACGGCTAACCTTAATACTGATGATCATCGACAAAACGGAGTATCAACAAACAGAGAAACTGATGGTGCAGACTTTGAATATGTCTTGAATAGAAGAAACAGAGCTCGTCGAGGATATGAAACTGATGTCACTACTGGGCTCTAGCAATAGCCCAGATTTAGTTGACAGACCGATATTGGTATTTGAATGTGGAAAATTTGTTGACTAAGACTAAGAGAGCAGATACTGCTTTATTCCTTCGTCGGGCTTGCCTAACTCCGAATGGTTTCTGTTAGAGATTAGGAAATTTAGTCTTGTTTCCTATTGTAGTACAGTTTTCCTTTTCTATCTTTGCTTTTATTTTGTTATGTTCGTGTAAGCCAAGTTACGGCAATATTTTTAACCTATACAACAAGCTATGTGTGTAACCGAACATATATATATAAAGAGGGGCTTTACCTCTTGGTTTTCTCATGTTTTGAGAAACCTATTAAATCTAAATCTCAACTTGGTATCACGGAGGTCGGACCTGCTTAGGGTTTTTATTTTTATTTATTTTTTTACTTCATCTTCTTCTTCTTGATTTTTTTTTCCGACATGGCTACTACTTCTTCCTCAACTTCTTCTTCGACTACATCTACCTCTTCTATGTCTTCCTCAATGTCTTTTTCTTCTACTTCTTCTGTATCCTTAAATCAGGTACCTTTTGAGCGTCTCCATGGTGCTATCTCAGAAAAACTTACTGGTCACAATTATTTGTTATGGAAAGCTCAGTTTATACCTTATTTGCAAGGTTATGATTTAGAAAAATATGTCGATGGTTCTCTTGCAAGTCCACCACCTCTTGTTAATGGAGCTCCTAATCCATTGTTCCTGTCTTGGAGGCGTACAGATAAACTTCTACTCGGATGGATTATGTCTTCTCTTACTGCTCCAATCCTAGCCAAAGTTAAGGCGTGCGAAACTTCTTGTTCGATCTGGACCAAACTTGATGCTCTCTTTGCATCCAAAACTGATGCACATCTTATTCATCTTAAGGAGTCCCTTTCATCAATTAAGAAAGGGAACTCAATTATGTCTGATTATATTCAATCGGTCAAAAATATTGTGGATTCGCTTGCTGCTAGTGGTGTTGAAGTTTCTGATAAAGAGTTTCGTCATTATGTTGTTAAGGGTCTTGATTCATCATATGAATCAATTGTTAGCTCTTTAATCACTACTATGGGTGTTATTACTGCTGATGATTTTGAATCCATGTTGCTGTCTTATGATCTTCGTGTCACTGCGCAGAATCAGGTTGCACTCTCTCAACCGCTTGCTAATGTTGCCTCTGTGAATCGTAGTGCAGATGTTCCTCTTACAAGGGATGGACAACCAGCTGTTGTTTGTCAAATATGTGACAAACCCTACCACAATGCCAAGAATTGTCGCAAGAGACTTGATACAGTTACTTATCCCTCTCGTGACTGCAGGCGTCCACAACCCAGGAATAATGCTAACAGAGGTAGAAGGCCATCTACGAATGCTCCTGTTGCATATGCTGCTTATCAACAACCATCTTACACTTATGATTGGCTCCCGGATAGTGGCGCAACAAATCACATGACTAATGATCTAGGTCACATGCAAACCCATTATGAGTACAAAGGGCCTGATCAAATTCGTACTGCTGGTGGTTCTACCACTACACGAAATTGCCTTTTTAGCAACGGCCCAGGGCCGTTGCCAAAAATTAAAGCAACGGCGAGTGGCCGTTGGCGGGACGCCGTTATTGTTGCCGTTACAATAATTACAGCAACGGATCTGCCGTTGCTGTAATTATGATTACAGCAACACATGCATCTGTTGCAGTAAATATTGTCACGGATGAGACATACCATCATGCCGTGCCGCGTGGCAACCTACTGTAACGGTCTACCCATTACGGTGGGCAGTAACTGATCAAACAACTCTTAACAGCAACGTTTACACCCGACGGTGTTTTGTGCAGTAACGGTTTATCCGTTTGACAGCTGGCAGTTTTCGTAACTGTTTTGAAACAGCCAGCACCGTTTGCGTCTGCGTAACTGATACCCTAACTGTTAACGTAACGGAATGTACTGGTGGAATCTAATTTTTAACGGTTCAGTACTTGCCACCTGGCTTTCTGTCGTAACGGATCCAACAACTTTTACTCCCGTTAAACCACGGCGTGTAACAGATAAATTTTAACGGCTTAGTCAACGTTTTTATTCGTGGTAAACGCATCTGTAACAGTTTTTGAGATTGCCACGTGTTTTTTGCAACTAACGGATTTGTGTAACGTCTGTTATCGTTAGAAGAAACTGTATTATTTAAAAAAAAAAATAACGCTGCCAAGCGTTAAGCCCTGCGTTACAATTGCACCTGGAATACAATTCATTCCGGAATCTGGAAGACAGTTCATTTGTGAACCTGCACTACAGTTCTTTCCTGAACCTGCAATGCAATACAATACAATTCATTTTTAAACCTGCAATACTGAATCGAAATCATGTAATTTTCCATTCATTCCCACTTAAATACATCCATTCTCATTCAACTAACACACGCATTTCATTGAAACTCTGAAAATCATACAACCGTTTATACATCCATTCACTACACTCATTCACAACTCTAAATTTATAAAACAGACATACATACATTTTTGCCTGTGTTTTTACTACTCCTAGATTTGTGTTTCAGGAGTTTTCAGTTTATGCAATGTTCTGTAATGATACCTTGGATCAGAAGAAGCTTTTAGGACGCCGAATGAAGTAGTCAGTCGACCTCAGATGTGAGAGTTCTGTGAAACAAGGAAACAAAGCTTTGAGTTGTCTATATAGTTGACAGAACAGCCACTTGAATAACATAATATGACCCACTAACAGAATTGTCTATAATCATATGAATAACATGCAATATTGGGTATAACAAACAGCTTCATCTTAGTTTAGGCTATGCGGTAAGGTAGCCGAAGCCGTGGCATACGCCTACGACATAATTCTCATCTTATATGAAAGAGAGAACAAGCTACAGTAGCTCAAATATTTGACCACAGAACTAAACTGATAATGAGCTTAATTCTCATCTGTAACTGAAGCACACTAGCAATCATACACAATCATAGCTTAATTAGAGTTCATACCTGAAAATAACTAATAGGGGAAATCACCAAAAAGATTAAGCATCCCAGTTCTTCCACTTCTACAGTAAATTAAGACAAGTTATCAGCAAATATCATTGATAAATGAAATGAAACAGGATATCACAACTAAAGCATTCAAGAGATAATATCAGGTAATGAACAAACCTGAGCTTAAAAAAGGAGACCTGCAGCAGCACCGTGGAATAACAAGAATGAAAAATAATAACAGCGAAGTCTTTAAAGGTTATCCAATGGTTGGAAGGAATTCATTCCAAAAACATTGGTAGTGGTTGGGAGGAATTCATTCCAACTCTTGGACAACCTTTGCAAGGACAATTTTCTCCCACTTCTGCACCTGCCATACCAGCAGAATCAACCCTAGATTACCTCCTCACTGGTATTCTCTAGCTTCAAGTCTGCGCGTTGAATCTTCAAAAAATAAACATAAAGATAGTAAGTATCAACCTTAGTTAATGTACCATAGAAATGATAACAAATCCCGAAAACAGGCATATTGAGAGTTTACTCACTAATGCAAGAAGCATCATCACTGGTCAAAGTATATGAACTTGATCACAACCTCAAAATAACAAAAGAGTAGACATAAGTTAGTAAGATGAGCACTAAAAGGATCAAACTCAGAAATTTCAATATCAGTAATATACCTTATATTCTAACTAACTGAGGAGCTGATTTGACAACGGAAAAGGCCACTTTTTCCCACTTGTGTACCTGTCATACCAGCAAAGAAGAGAAGTGTACATGTAGGTCAGTATGAAACGAACTAGAATACATAATTATCCAAGAACATGAACGAGTAAGTAACTATGTTACCTGGTATTTGATTGTCTCTTTATAGCAAGCTCAACCATTCTGCAAGTTCCTGCAAAAATATAACAAACTAGTCCTCTTCCCTCCTCCTTTACCCGGGCTGGGGACCGGCATCTCAAATGGCAGAGTTAAAAAGGAGTTGACAGGTACACAAAAGCAAATAAATAAATAAACAACATCGAATATTTGATACAAATATATATATATATATAGACACACACAACATACTAATAATAATAAGGATGTCCAAACAATTACACTTACACAAGTGTAACTCGAAATATGTCCGTACTTGATACCCAAAAGACCCAACAAAAAAAAGCAGCAGTATATAGAAGTGTTAAAGTTAAGCTGCACAAAAAACCATTGCAAGAAGTGGGAAGTGCTCAAACAAGGATCATCCTGGTTATGGGCCATATAATGAAGCACTGTCCACCTACCAGATCTCCCAAAACATTGTAGTCGTCCCCTTGTGGAGCATCGGGAACAGGATAGAGCGCATCCATAACTTCCTCAACACAGACAACTCTCTCCACTTTGTGGTTCACGGTAGCCCCATGACAAGACTGCCCCTGCACTCCACCAAGTACATGACCAGTTGCAACTGCATCCCCTTTCCTGTTAATAAGACGCACCTGATGATCTCCCATAAGAGGTATAGCAGCTTCAGCAACAGTGTCAGCTACAGCAACTGAACATGATTCTCTGATTGGAGAATCAGAAAGATCACCAGGGGCAGAAGCTGTTTGACTGGAAGGAGAAGTAGTATCCTGAACCCTGTGGCAGCCATAAAACTCATAACATGCTGTAAGCAGGACAAATCATTCAAAAATTGATCTGATTAGAATCTGATATATACAATGCACAATATACACAAGACATAAATGAACTAATTATAGGAGATCATGTTTGAAGCTCACCTTTGAAAGAAGCGTAAGATCTTGCTGTATCTGGTTCATTCTAGCATCAACATCAGCATCAGTGAGTTTGCTTTTGCCAGAAGATTTAAGGGCCGCCCCTACTTTCATATTTACTGCCTGCTTCATGAACATAGTTGAGGAAAAGGAACGGCAATAGCTCCTTGGCTTGTCAACTCCAAACACTTCAGAAATTGGATCGTCATCAAAAGACAGCTCCTCTAACTCTCCCTCGCCAGCTTCCAACAGGGCCTTTCTCTTCTTCACTGCAGCTTCCACTAGTTTCTGAAATTCAAGGGAATTTTTTTTTTGTGTAAGAGTCTTGTGTACGTGAACATTCAAAATGTATGAGTCTTGTATACTCACATATTTGTCATCAAGACCCGTCAGTATGGCTCCATTCTTGCGCTTGTGTCCAAGCAACCATTGTTCTCCACGGCATTTAGCAACAGGTTTTTTCTCTTCTTTAGACTGTATAATCGGTATGAACAGTATCAGGGGCTGTAAAGGTAACATCCAAGGAGAATTTAAATGTTCTTAGAGAATCACCAAAGTACTTACCACCATGTAGCTCTTGTTGGCATATGAGAGTCTTCCTAAGCAATGTGTGTACTCTCTATGCTTCTGATTAGCTCCCAACTTTTTATGCTTCTCTGCAACTCCTTCCTCGTGCTCGTTGTCGATAAACCGCTCCCAGACATCGGTGTTCATGCCATATGGACACTGGGCAATCATCTCTTCCTTGGTATTGCATAAGTCCAAGGAAAACATCTCTTCCTTGGTATTTTAACGACCTTAGAGCACAACAATCTAAAATACAAACTGACTTGCTGAAGTGCAATTCGAAGGTGTTTATGTCCAGGAAAGGCATGTTGAAGCAGAGCAGGTAGCAAGTACTCAATCAAAATATGATAGTCATGAGATTTTAAGCTCAGCAACCTATCCCCACTCACATTGTTGCTCAAGTTTGAGCAAAAACCGGAAGGGAATTTCAGATTTCTAATGATCTGGCAAAAAAAATTCTGCTCTTCTTTAGACAAAACCCACACCGGGGTGTTTACTATCACATTCTTAAATTTCTTCGCTTTCCACTCTCCAATGTGGAGCTTTTTCTCACGCAATTTATCACGATTATCCCATAACCTTTGAGCCTTACTTCCATCATCAAAGAGAGCGTGATAAATGTGTTCCATGACGTTCTTTTCCGTGTGCATCACGTCGATAGAATGAAATATACCCAGATTGCTATACGACTCAAGTTCCCAAAAACAACACTTCCTATTGAAAATACCTGTTCCCAAACCAGAATTATCCCTCTGATCAATACCACCATCCTCTAACTCATAATCATCCTCAACCTCAGTCTCAGTCTCATCATCAGACACGTATCTCTTTCTTTTACCAGCCTTGCGTTTTTGGGTCTTACCAGGTATGTAATGAACATCTTTCAACAACTCGAGCGACTCATCGTTAGTTAGTCTCTTTGGCGCCAACTTTCTCTCCTCTTTGTCCAATCCCAAGAATTTCCCATCCCTAAAGGTGTGCCTGCTCTTGAGGAAAATCCGATAGTTAGTGTACACTACCTTCCTAAATCCTATGCCCATATGAGTACATCGAGTTTTTTCTGCGCAGACAACACATCCATTGTAGCCATGAACTGTTCGTCCACTTAAAATACCAAGAGCAGGTAAATCATGAATCCCAAACATTAGAGTTACTCTCACGATAAAATACTCTTTTCTGAAAGAATCCCAAATTCGCCTTCCGTCTTTGAAGAGAGTTTTTAATTCATCGACAAACACCTGCATAAATACATCAATGTCTCCACTCGGTGACTTGCGACTAGGTATCAACATATTGTATATTTGGAATTCAGTCTTCATACACAAAGAAGGTGGAAGATTATAAACCACAGAAATGAGAGGCCAACAGCTCCAACCTATATTCGACTGGCCATGGGGATTAAACCCATCCGTCGATATTCCAAGGTAAACATTTCTGCCTTCCGCTGCAAAATCCGGGAATTTTTCCTTGAACTTGCGCCACTGAGGTGAATCGCACGGATGACGCATATAATGACGAGAAACTGCCGCTCGGTTGTGCCAATCCATGAAAGCTGCTATCCAAGGAATAGAGAACATTTTCGCAATTCTTGGTCCTAGAGGAAAGTATCTTAGCACTAACATAGGTTCTTTTGACACCTGCATCTTCCCGTCGGAATCTTTGAATTCTTTAAATCTTTTAGCTTGGCACACTCGACATTGCTGAAGATTTTTATCTGCATTGTGATACATCATACAATGATTCGGGCAAACATGAATAGCCTTGCATTCCATCCCCAGATCCTTTAGCATCGTCTTCGTAGAATCATAGTTTTTAGGGAAATTGTTTCCAGGAAGCCACTTTCCTAACATAATCAACAAACTATCCATACAATTGACCAGAGAATTTATATGTTTTCTTTAGATTATGCAGTTCTACGATAGCACCGATGGTTGAGATACCTTCGGATGCTGGGTGCAACTGCTTCCCTGCCAAATTTGAGTACTTAGCATAACGCTCCCCCATATCCACCTCTTGTTCATCACAGACTACTTGCTCATAAGGGTCAGCATGAGGACCAAAGTTGGCAGCAGCATAAGCATCCCAGTCGAAATCAGGCATTTCTTCTTCTGCAACCTTCTCCTTCTCCACAGAACGACTAGTTGAACTCTGACCCACCAATTCCTCACCATGCAAGTACCAAGTGTTGTACGTCCTCAAGATACCCACCTCGAACAGATGCTTTCGAACAATTTTCCATGGATGCCGAAAATCATTAGCACACTTCTTACATGGGCAAGCACAACCAGATGAATCCCCATTGGCTGATGCAAAGTTGAGGAAGTCTCTAACCCCCTCTCGATATTTTTGGCTAAATAGGTCTTTTTCAAGCATCCAATCTTTATTCCCCAACATCCTACATTACCAAATTGAAATATGCTTCATGTTACCAAGTTCATAAACTAAAGATACAAATACTAACAATCATAAACTTTCACATACAAACCACACATACAAATCAGCAAAAAATCTATAACCAAATACAGATCTGAAAAGATGTAGATACTCATACTCTAATTTTAAATCAGGGAAATATGTAATTGCTGGATGAATTCAGTTATTCAATTGATGCTCATATATTTGAAATTAACATAAATAAATGAATATTAAATCAGTGAAATACCTAATTGCTGAATGAACTCAGATTCCTCTTAAATCAGTGAAATACCTAATTGCTGAATGAACTCAGATTCAAATTCCAAATCTCAATCAATAACTCTATGAGAAATCGATTTGATAATTAAACTAATATCAAATCGAGGTTTACATAAGAAGTAACTGATTGAATGATGTTGATGATGTTTTCTCAAGCTCAGACTCAAACGAAGGATTATCCGCTGAAAAAAAAAAGGGAAAGGAATTGAATGTTAGGCGATGAAATCCGTGGAGGTGAAGACGAATAAAAGTTATGTCTCAACTGTTTTCAGCTAGACACATTAACTTCTTTCTCTACCCTATCACCAAAACTCGGACAAAATAAGTGAATTCATTTTCAGTGATTTTTCTTTATTGTTTTCTGATTTTCAAAATTTATCTCAAATGTTATTCAACAGAATTCCGTTGAGATAAAAAACAGGTTCTGTTACGCTGCTGGGGTTGAAATTTCATCACACCAAAAGTTGGGCGGGGAAAAGAAAAGTCGAGGCTAACCTAGGAAGTTCACCGAAATATTGAGGGTAGGCGGGTAATTGCACCAACAAAAACACGGAGCACTGTAACATATCGGATTTTCAGTAACCATTGAAGACGTTACGAGCTTCCCAACAGCGTATGCCCGTTGCTGAAATGCAAACCGTGACTAATGCTGCTGTTGGTAAAAACTGGATTTCGTGTAGTGTACTTTGCCAATTTCTCACACTGGTGATGGTATTCTATCCACTCCTGTTCGTAAGTTTCATCTTCCTAATGTTCTTTATGTTCCACATCTCTCCAAAAATCTATTATCTGTTTCTAAATTATGCCGTGATAATAATGTTTTCTTTGAATTCTATGATTCTTTTTGCCTTGTGAAGGATCGCCAAACTGGGGAGGTAGTACTTCAAGGAATGCTTAATAAGGAGGGTCTTTATACTCTTCTTCCTATTTCATCTGTTTCTGCTTTTGTCGGTGAACGTACTTCTTTACAAACATGGCACTCTCGTTTAGGGCATCCCATGCTCAAAACTGTTCAAGCTATTGTCTCCAAGCATAGTTTACCTGTTTCTGCTTTTAAGTTCTCTATGTGTCAGTCTTGTTTAGCCAATAAAAGTCATAAACTTAGTTTTAAAGCTAGTACTACAGTTTATGACAATCCTTTGGATCTTATTGTTTCGGATGTTTGGGGTCCTGCTCCACTTTTATCTAATGAAGGTTTTCGGTACTATATTATTTTTGTTGATGCTTTTAGTCGTTTCACTTGGATTTACCCTATGCACACAAAAACTGATGTTATTGGTATCTTTGATGTCTTTTATCGACAAGTTCAAACTCTGTTTGGTCTCAAAATCAATGTTTTCCAAACTGATAATGGTACTGAATATAAGAAGCTCACTAATATTTTGGAACAAAATGGTACCCAACATCATCTTACTTGTCCCCATACATCTTCTCAAAATGGCCTTGCAGAAAGACGACATCGCCACATAGTTGAAACAGGTTTAACACTCCTTTCCATGGCTTCCGTTCCATCTAGCTTTTGGTATGATGCTTTTTCTACTTCCACTTTTCTTATGAATCGTGTTCACTCAGTTCCTACAGGTGCTAAATCTCCATATGAACTGCTATTCAATAAAGTCCCAGATTTTGTGTCTCTTCGGACTTTTGGTTGCTTATGTTTTCCACATCTCAGAGATTATCGATCTAATAAACTTGAAACCAGGTCATCACCTTGTGTTTTTCTTGGATATTATGCGACTCGCAAGGGTTACAAATGCCTTCACATTCCTTCCTGTCGAATTTATTGGTCGCGTCATGTTGTTTTCGATGAATCTGTGTTTCCTTTTGCAGATTCCAGCTCCTCGGTACTACCATCTTCCCCGGATCCCTCACAGGTAACCTCTTCTTCTTTCCTCTTTCCGGTATCTGCAGCCATGTCGTCCCCTCCTATTTCCGCTGCTTTATCAGTCCCGCCAGCCGACGTTTCTGTTTTAAACTCTCATGTTTGCAGTTCTAACAATACATTGCAGAATCCTCATGTCGTTACTCTCCCAGCAGTCCCTAATAGTGATAGGTGTGCAAAACACCTATTCAAGAGTACCTAATCTATACACTTTAGTCGACTTAAGCCTCATACATTGTTTATTTTAACCATTTTCTATTTTGCAG
>JAJJMA010002820.1:0-10830 GCA_023529015.1 Papaver nudicaule
AACAGGGGTGCCTGTCTCCTTTCGTGGCAGACTATGTGCAAGTCGAAGGATGCTGGTGGCTTAGCTTTTCGGGAACTAGAACCGCTCAATAGAGCACTGCTGACAAAACTGGCGTGGAGGATTTGCACTCAACAGGAATCGTTGTGGGATAATGTACTAAAGGCAAAGTATTTTCCAGGCGTAAACTTCTTACATACTAGTGTCGACAAAGAGAATACGTCTTATGTGTGGCAAGGTATAGAGGATGGACTTACAACTCTGAAAAGCAATCATTGCAAACTGATTAACAATGGGAAAACAACCCATATATGAAGGGACAAATGGGTCATATGACATGATGGTCTAGTGATGAGTGCCGAACTCACACAAAAATATATTCCTTACTTCTCTACACTAAATAATAGTATTGGATAAGCAGGTTCGTTCCTGAGGGAGTGAGCTAAGTTGTTGACCTAATTTTCTGAATGAATGAATGCAAGATAATGAAAACAATATATGAGATGAGAATGATCAAGGTATTCCTATCAATCAATGAAATCAGCACAATCGGTTTGCAAGTCATATTTCTCACAATATTCTATTTATCACCACCCTAGAATAGTTACAAGCTCAACTATCCTAATCAATTCCAAAATCACCTACTAGAATAAGTTCTCTAGAGGATACTATTTAATTAGACCACCTAAAATAAGCTCTCTAGGTGAATCAATCAAAAGCATTAAGTTCAAAGAATTGGGGTAAAACCTAGTCACTTTCTCGTAAGCTCGGATTGTAGACTAAGGTAATTTTTCTACTTCACAATTGTTTAAAAACATCCCGCCATCAACAATCATAAATTACTACTTCTTGTTATCAATCCTAGACAATTACGGGTCCAAGGATCTCAAACTAGCATTAGAACCATCAACAAGATGCTTGATTACGCACTCAAGCAACTAGAAAATCATTCATAAAGATTAAAGCATGGTAGAAAATTCACAACAAACAAAATAGAGATAAAAATAGGCTTTATGTAGGCAAATCAATGACTCATATTCATGCTTCAAGTTCAACCTCAATCATTATGCAATTAGCTACAATAGGAGTTCATATTCTTGACAATAAATCCAAATCAAAGGAGTTCAAAGTAAAGAAAACAAAGCCAAGTGAAGCCGGTGGTGGTATGGAAGCAAACATCGAACTCCTCGAGCCTGTGGTGGTGGATGGTACTGCTGGTGGTGTAGACGTGGTGGTGGTACTGCTGGTGGTGTAGACGTGGTGGTGGTACTGCTGGTGATGATGGAAAGGCAGCCGCACTCGAGTTGGTGTTGCTGTGGATGATGGAAAGATGGAGTGTTGTTGCTGCGGATGATGGTGCTAGCTCTGAGTTGGTGTTGCTGTGGAGAACTGGATGTATGCAGGTGGTATGGATGCGGATGCTGGTGATTTGAGAGGAGAGGAGCAGAGCTCCTCTCTGTGGAGGTGCAAGGCGGTGTACGTATGCAAAACTGTAGGCAGTCGAGAGATCTCCGTGTAACCCTTATTCTTCTCCTTTTATAGCCTTTCTTTCCTGCCGACTTGGATTTCGCGTAAACTTGTTTCCTAATACAACTGATCTTCTGAATATAGCTTCTTAATCTGTGCCATCCATCTAAAAGAATCAACGACAGCAACAATGCAACAGGATGTTATTCTTGCTGATTTATCGCTTCAAAATATACCCGTATCCTTCTATAATCTCACATCCAATCCCTGTTGCCTTCTTGTCTTCGAATACCCAGGTCCCTGTCTTCTAAATTCACAGAAAGACCCTCTCAAAGACCCACCAGAGTCGATGGCAAACCAGTGGCAACCTGGTTCAGTCACACAACTGAACTGATGGTTCAGTCGTTTAAACAAACAACTTGTGTGCAAAATTCATATGGGCGGCACTCAGTCTGCTGTGTTTCTCCTAATCCCCATAGAATCTCCTTCCCTGTAAACAAGCATTCATACACACACAAAACCTCACATTCCTAATTCAGTAGAACTTGAACACATTCATCCAATTTCTCTTCCAGCTATGAAATGGCAGCAACCCTCAGCTCTTCTCACGGTTATCTTGATCACATCTGAACACACAGAACCATATTATCTTGGACCCATTCTTCTGATACTACTTGTGTTCGAGAATCTCTCTTCACCTTTGACAAACTCCAACTGAACCCATGGCAACGACTTGGCTGGAAACTGGTCTGTGACTTGTGTTGTTTGTCTCACGTCTGAACCTTTTTTGTTTCATTTGAATTTAAAAAGGATGGTGGCCCTCAGTGAATAACTCTGTCTGCTTCAGTATTTCTGTCCCCATACACCTGGTTGCTCTGAGCAGAGAATACAGACTGCTTTAGTAATCTTGCTTATTGAACTCCAACTGGCTGCCCCAGACTGACCAGTGGCTGCCTCCAATGATTTTGATTCCCTCGGCACTTCAAAGGCTTCTATCTTGCTATCCATTAACTTGTAGTGTATCAAAATGATGAATTGAGATGTTTATTTGCTTCTTTTTGTGTAACTTAAAGTTATTGTACCTGCAAAATAGAAAACGACGTTAAATAACCAATGTACGAGGCATAAGCTTAACTAAAGTGTATAATAAGGTACTCTTGAGTAGGTGTTTTAAGGCACCTATCATCTAGTGACAACTCATAGCACTCTGTACCATCAACTTCAGTGGGTAAGTGAACTGATCGAAGAAGGACAAGATAGCTGGAAAACTACACTGGTGAAAACAGTATTCAGTCCACCAGTTGCTACAAAGATTTTGAGTATGGATATATCCAGACATGAAGAAGACGTGTTGATTTGGACACCAGCAAAAGATGGGCGGTCTCTGTCAAAAGTGCATACCAAACAGTAACAGCTGGAGCATATCACACACCCATATTGCGCGACCCTATACCAGCTGAAGTATGGAAGGCATTATGGAAACTGAAAATGCCACACCGCATCAAGCTATTCATCTGGAAAAGCCTTAAAGAAGCTGTTCCCACCAAGGTAAGACTGGCAAAGGTCAAGAAGGAGATACAGACTGTCTGCACAATTTGCAACTCTGCAGAGGAAACTTTATATCATCTACTCTTGGAATGTCCTTACTCTATGGCTACTTGGGGTTTACTGAATGTCAACATCAACCAAGTAAGAGCACAATGCACTTCTTTTACTGAATGGATTATTTCATGGTTCAATCAGTTGGCTTCTACAGACTCAGAAGAGCATGCAAAGTGGTTAACAAGATTGATGGTGGGCTGTTGGACTATATGGAAGGAAAGATGTGACCATGTCTATCAAGGAAAGAAACTACAACCTAGGAACTCAGCTGACAGGGCTCACTTTCATCTACAAAATTTTCTCTTCTCTGGAGAAATGCCGGCTAACATTCTACCTGACAGACTTGTTACATCTTGCTATTGGGTTCCACCTAACAATGGAATCATTAAAATCAATACTGATTCTTCCTATAATATTACTACAAAATGCCTGGGTATAGGACTTATCTCCCGTGATCTTGCAGGTGAGGCAGGAGCAGCAAAAGGATGCTTTTATGAAGGAGTAATTGACTCAGAAGAAGGAGAGTGCTTGGGGATCAAGGAGGCGCTAAGCTGGGCTAGTACACTACAACTGCAACAAATACATATTGAGGCAGATGCGGAGGTGGTGGTCAAGTCCATCAATGCCAATCACTCTCTAGTTCGGTGGGAAAACAGAAAGCACATTAGGGATATCCAGTTTTTAAGTAGATCCTTTATTTCTTGCACTATTACTTATGTTAAGAGTGATGCAAATGCAGTGGCAGATGCAATTGCAAAGTACTATCGTAGGAATTGCTTAAGTTTCGATTTGTCAGACAATCTATATCCTTGGTTAGTTGAACTCATTAACAAGGACAAGTCATGTATTTCTTAATTCATCATCAATAAAGCTTTCTGATTATCAAAAACAAAAAACTTTTAAATCAGATGAGGTGAAAGTTGATTGCGAGTACAAATCATTTGTATTTTCTGAAAAGGTCAGGTGATCTACAAATCCAAGAGATCACAAGAAACACAAAACTCTAGATCAAGTTCTCATTCTGTTATGAAGCGGCTTTGTGGTTGAAGAATATCATGCAGAAAGAATCGAAAAAGGGTTTCTATGGTGGATGGACGTGGGACTCAAAATGGGGTGGCAATCATCTATTTCTGATAAGAGATCAGAACAAATATGGGGAGTACTTTAGGTTAACTGTGTACACAAAAAACAGCAAACACCTAACCTACTTTCCAGCAGAAAAAGGATATAACAGATGGAAAAAAATAGTCTATGGGATCGATAGAGTTCTTCTAAGTGGTGCTAAAGTTATGAAAAAAGCAGATTAGGTAGTTGTTCAAGAAACAACAACTCAGAGCACTGAGGAAATTGTAATTGAACCGGAGAGGAATATTCAGAAGGAGTTGGCTATGGAGAATGACGACGACTGGGACTCGGCAATCATCATTGAAGCTTCAAACAAGATAATATCTTGGGATGATATTGGCCATGATATAGCCAAGAGATTTCTTATTCAGTGCCCTTTTGATATTTTCCCTTTTGATGAAAAGAGAGCATTCTTCTATGCATCCAAAGAGGATAAAAATCTTATGCTCAGTTTGGGTATTTGGGATTACAAAGATACTACATTCAAATTATGTCCATGGTGGTCATCGGTTAATGCTATTTCCTTTACAGAAGAGGAGGAACAAGGTTGCTGGGTCAAAGTATTTGGAGTCCCTTTCAATTATTGGAGTAACGAGTGCAGGACTAATACAGGTTCATGAGACAACAAAAAATTGGATTGATGCTTCTGCAGCTTAATTAAGAGTTAAGTTCACAGTCCAAAAGAAATTTTCATGTCTGTTCATGCATGGGGATATTGTTTTTCCGATCCTTATCACACCGATGGAAAATCATAATCAAAGCTTTTACAAAACGAGAATATCAATACCGGAGAAGGAGGAGCCAATTTCTTCCTTAGTTGAAGATGGACCAGAAGATACTCATCCTATTGAGTGGCCAAATATTGCGCAATCAATCCATAAATCAAGCAACAATATATCTGCAGAGAAATTTTCTAGCGCGGAAAAAGGGAAAACATCTGTCTCAAATTCAAATTCAAATTTGAATTCTTCGGCGGGTTCAAATAAAAAAAAAGCAAAAAAAGAAAAAAGCCCATAGGAGTTCACACCCAGACGCAAAGTTGAGCCCAGAAGCAGAAGCAAATATGGAGCATATGCCGGATCAGACCCATTTGGAGAATTCAATTGTAACACAAACAACAGCCAGCAATATCAACTCATCTCCAAACATATCACCACCAGAAGATTTTAACAACACAGAAGCTGAAGTTATAACATCATCACTAGCAATGGATCACACACCACAACAAGAAGAAGCATCAACAACTAAGTAAATTCAGTTTGTTACTACAGAGGCACTGTGTAATTCAAGTGAGAAATGGAGTATAATAAAACACAAGGTGGACAAAGATCTTAGAGATGATTTTGAAACAGTTTTAGCTCAAATGGTGGAGTTAGGTCCAAAACTGGGCTTGGCTTATAATGGCACTAAGGAGGAAAACTATGACACCATATTTGACTCTATGAGATCACACCTGGTGAATTTACAGAAGGAGAAAACAGTTGGAGTTTGATTGGGTGTGGAATACTTTGGGCTATTTTTTTAATGGATTTCAACATCATCTGCTGGAATGTTAGGGGTCTCAATGATTTGGGCAGAAGAGACATTGTTAAGCATAAAGTGAGAAGTTGGAGACCAACAATTCTGCTTTTACAAGAAACAAAAATTCAGCAGTACAATGACCTTCTTGTATGGCAGACTTGGGGTAACAAACATGTCAAATGGCTAGATGCTCCACCTGAAGGGAGATAAGGAGGCATATTATGCTGCTGGGATGAAGCTAAAATAAATGTTCTGGATACTATGGTTGGGGTTCATTCAATCTCTCTGCATTGTCAGATGATTGACACTAAGTTTGAATGGCTTTTCACTGGAGTATATGCACCTTGCACATCAAGAACTGATGAAAGAAAAGAATTCTGGAAGGCGATAGAAGAAGTGAGAGCATACTGGAATCTGCCTTGGGTTGTGGGAGGAGACTTTAATGTCACAAGATATGTGCATGAAAGAACCACAGAAGGAGAAATTACCAGTGATATAAGGAAATTTAACAGGTTCATTTCAATTCATGCACTTGTTGATTTACCTTTAATGGGTGCCACTTTCACATGGACAAACAATCAAGTGCATACTATAAGAAGCAGAATTGATAGGTTTTTAATCTCACCAGATTGGGAGTTTCAGTATCCTAGAGTATTACAGAAAGCTCTTCCTAGACCATGCTCTGACCATAGCCCCTTATCTCTAATCTGCAATGGTGTGAAGAATGGACTTGGTCCATTTCGTAGTGAGGTATTTTGGTACAACCACCCTGAATTCTTTGATTTAGTTAAAGCTATTTGGGATTCTTGTTATGTTACAGGTAATGAAGACAGTGTTGGATTTACATTCTTCAAGAAGCTAAGGTTTTTAAAGGAGGAGCTAAAGAAGTGGAGCAAGGCAATTTTTGGAGATCTTGATAGAAGGATTGATGAACTGGAAAAGATTTTTAGTGACTTGGACATTGAATAAGATACAAACAATGGTCTTACAGAGACACGATGGGAAGAAAGGCTGCAAGCTAGGCAGAGCACTGCAAACTCATCATTATCAAAGCACAAAAGTGGAGAAGTAGAGCCAGAGTTACTCATGTAAAGGAGAATGAAAACAACACTAAATATTTTCACAGAATTGCTACAGATAAACTGAGAAGGAGCTACATAGGCACAATTAAAGTTGATGGAGTGCTAACTTCAGATGATAAAGAGATTAAGGAAGCTATTAACATCTTTCAAAACCAACCTAATAGAGTTTTCTCAGTGAGCAACATGCAGTTCAGCAGAATCTCAATGGAGCAAAAAGAATGGATGGAGCAAGATGTGGAGGAACAAGAATGTTTGGCAGCAATTAAATCTCTTGGACAACTTAAGGCACCAGGGCCTGATGGATACCATATGAAGTTCTACAATACTTGCTGGGAGGTAATCAAAACAGACTTATTAAATGTTATAAGAGAATTACAGCACAAGAAATTCTTGGATTGGAGATTAAAAACTACCTTCATTGCTCTAATACCTAAGAGAGACTCCATAGAAGAGATCAAGGATCTTAGACCTATAAGTTTAATACATGGAGTATATAAAATTGTCTCCAAAGTGCTAACTGAGAGACTCAAAATGGTGCTGCCTAATATCATTTCTCAACATCAAACTACCTTCATTAGGAAAAGACAGATTTTGGATGGTGTTCTTGTTGCCAATGAACTCATTGATTCAAAATGTAGAAGTGAGAAACCTGGCTTGCTCATCAAGGTTGATTTTGAAAAAGCTTTTGACCATGTAAGTTGGGAATTCCTGGAGGAAATGTTTTCAGAAATGGGATTTGGTGAAAGATGGACTAAATGGATTAGATGTTGTGTTGAATATGTGAAGTTTTCAGTTCTAATAAATGGCTCTTCCAATGGGTTTTTCACAAGCAACAAAGGCATCAGGCAGGGAGATCCTCTCTCCCCATTCTTATTTCTTCTTGTTGGTGAAGCCTTATCTTACATGTTATCCCAAGGACAAGCTCAAGGCTTAATCTCTGAATTTCAGGCAACTGATGATGGCAGGCATATATGTCATCTGCAATTTGCAGATTACACACTCATTTTCATTGATGCTGATGTTGAACAAGTAAATCAATTAAGGCTAATCTTACTCTCCTTTGAGCTTTTAACAGGTCTCAAAATTAACTTTGCAAAGAGCATCATTTATGGAGTGGCTTATGAAGGAGATCTACATCAATTCTCTGACTTACTTGGCTGTCATGTTGGATGTCTTCCTACAACATACTTGGGTCTGCCATTAGGTGACAAAAGTAGTGGTATCTCTAAATGGGATAAGGTCATTGAAAAATTCACAAAAAGATTGCCTGGTTGGCAAAAACCTCTTCTTTCAAGAGCTGGAAAACATCAACTGATTAACAGTGTACTATCAAGCTTGCCAGTATATTACATGTCACTGTTTGTGATACCAATGCCAGTGGTGAGAAAACTGGAGAAACTCATGAGAGATTTTCTGTGGGATGGAAAAAATGGGAAGAAAAAGATGCATTTAATGAGGTGGGAATTGCTGCACAGGAAAAAAAAAATGGTGCCTTGGGAATCAAGAGTTTGAAAGAATGAACAATGCATTGCTTACCAAATGGCTGTGGAGATTTTCTAATGAAGAGAATGTGCTTTGGAAAGAGGTAATAATTGAAAAGTATGGTCTGGATGTTGTTGAATGGATCACTAAACATCCAAAATCTACTTATGGGAGATCACTATGGAGAGGTATTATGAACTGCAAGGATATATTCACTAAACACATCAAGTTCAAGGTAAACTCAGGAGAGAAGGTCAGATTGTGGCATGATAACTGGTTATACAACACATCTTTGTCTGCTAAGTTCCCTGCTCTTTATAACATTGCAAGATCAAAAAATAAATTTATTGCAGAAGTCTGTTCAGAAGATGAAAATAATCTGAGTTTACCAAGAAGATTAAATTCAAATGCTAGAAGAGAATGGCCAATCCTAGAAGCTGAACTAAATGATTTTCATCTGCAAAATGGTGTTGAAGATCTAATGGAATGGTCTCTAAGCTCTAAGAAAAACTACACTGTTAGCTCTACTTATGACATGCAACTGTCGGACCTCAATACACACAGGTGCAACTCCATCTTTAAGGTTATATGGCACCAGAAGTGACCTCCCAAGATCTCTTTCTTTCTTTGGTCTATTTTTCATAACAGGCTATCTACAAGAGACAGACTAATAAGAAGAGGAATGGATGTTCCACCTATATGCCTATTCTGTAATGAACAAGAAACAACAAGTCATCTATTTCTGCACTGCAACTATGCTTCTGAGCTTTGGTCACTGTTTCTCAGTAGTCTGAATTGGTCTTTCACTGTACCTGAAGACATCATCACCACACTACATTCCTAGAATCTACATTTACCTAGCAAGGAGAGCAACACAATCTGGAATTTCCTACCTGCAGTAATAATGTAGAGCATATGGCTTGAAAGAAACGCTAGGATACACACTGACAAGGAGTGTTCTGTGGCTACAACTTTCTCAAAGGCAAAATACTGCATCTACAATTGGTCTTTGGCTCTGAAGAAGTTCGAAGAAGTAGACTACCGAACTGCAATTGTAAACTGGCAACATTTGTACTTCACTACTTAGCTCTGTGCTTGACAGATTTAGGATTAAAGAGTCATAAGTTCGATCCTCTCTATGTGTAAATTAACCTCTCTTTTTTTCCGAAGTGAAATGTGTAAATAACCTGAAAGGGTTAACACAGTTGGTCAGGAGTCTGACTCTTATACTTGAGGTAGAACTCATAAAAACTCATCTTATGTAAATTATTATGGCGATTGGACTGGATCTACTCAGGGGGTGGGCTCAGTGGCTTTGGATCGGTTAGGGGTAGGTTCGGACCTATGCCATGTATCAAAAAAAAATAAAAATAAGTGAGAGAGATAGGAAGAAAAAAGAGAGACTTTTTGATTCTTAGATTTTTGTTTTTTACTTTTTCTTGTTTACCGTTTAAATTAGATTAGAAAAGGGTATTTTGGTACAAAGCTAATGTTATAAAGGTAAACACGACAATAATTCACAGCAGGCCCAAAATGTTCAAAGCATTTCTATCGGAGGCCCAGTTACATTATTGGGCTTAAAATTTGCATTCGCGGAATTGCTTGTACCCACTACTGCATTACATCAACTGCACAACAAAGAGAATTATTTTTTTTTACTCAAACAACTAGGGGTGGGACTTGGGTTGGGTCAACCCACCCAACCCGTGCCCAACCCGAACATTGGGCGGGTTGGGTTAGGTATTTCAAAATGTTGGGCAACTATGGGTTTATATGTTACCAACCCGAACTAACTTGGGCAAGCACGGGTTCATATTTCTCTAACCCAAGTAACCCGAATAACCCATGGAACTATAAAATTATTTTTATTAGTGGCATTATTATTATTTTTAGAATAATTTTTTATATTATTTTTTAATCTTAGAAAGAAAATTTATATTACTATATTATTGCATTAATAAGAATCTTAAATACTTTGAAATTTTAGTATAAATAAAGTAACGAAATCTAATTGTTACCTAGATTTGTCATAATATTGATTTAAATAGTTTAAAAGATTATTTTTATTGGAATTAATGTCACAATTATTAATGAAAATCAATTAATGTCATCATCTATATTGTTCATTTTATTACTATTTTAGTTTCAAACATGCATCATGGGCCAACCCGAGGAACCCGAGGAACCCAAGATACAAGTTGGGCGGGTTGTGGGCACACCTCCATGGGTTCCACGGGTTCCATGGGCAACCTGGGCAAAGAAATTTTAGTACGGGCATGGCTCGGTCAAGCCCTCCAACCCGCCCAACTAACCCAAGTCCCACCCCTACAAACAACAAAGAGAATTATGAATTATCTGACCATCTTACCTGCTGGCAAGATGATTTTCATTCTTTTTCTCAATAAGATACGTCCCAATAGATTCTACTATAATTTCTAATGGCTTGATGGAAACAAGGCGGCATTGTCCGCAGAGGCATCGTCAAGTTCATAATCGATAGTTGTAACAACGGACGATGAATGTTCGTCTTTCTCAACAATTTCAAAGGTAGTTC
>JAJJMA010002829.1:0-31308 GCA_023529015.1 Papaver nudicaule
TGAAATGCTTTTAAGGTACTCTTCTTCTTCAGTCACTCTTTCTCATTGTCATAAGTTTCACCGGAAACGATCATTCAATACTTCTTCAAAAATTATTAGATGGAGACCTAGAGATGAATACAAGCTTAATCAACCTGAACTAGTTGATAGAATCACTAGAATCTTAGTTCTTGAACGAATTAGTCTTCTAAATAGACTCTGTTTTGATTATTCCGATGAGATTCTTGACGCAGTTCTTTACAAATTAAGGTTCAATCCAAATGCGTGTTTAAGTTTTTTTAAATTAGCTAATAAACAGCAACATTTTAGACCTAATGTGAAATCTTATTGTAAGATTGTTCATATTTTGTCTAGAGATAGAATGTTCAATGAAGCTAAGGTTTATTTGAATGAATTGATTGGGATTCGTAAAGTTGCTTCGTCGTCGGGTTCTTTGGTTTTTGATGAATTAGTGAGGGTTTATAGGGATTTCTCATTTGCGCCGGTTGTGTTTGATATGGTTTTGAAAATGTATGCGGAGAAAGGGTTGGTAGAGAATGCACTCATTGTGTTTGATAATATGGGGAAGTTTGGGTGTAAAGCTAGTTTGAGATCCTGTAATAGTCTTTTGAGTAATTTAGTTAGGAAAGGTGATAGCCAGGTTGCAATTATTGTTTATGACCAGATAATTAGGGCTGGAACTGTACCGGATGTTTTCACTCTGACAATTATGGTGAAGGCTTATTGTAAAGATCGGGGAGTGCATAAAGCTGTGGAATTCGTTAGAGAGATGGAGCGCATGGGTTATCAACCTAATGTCGCGACATACAATTCTTTGATCAATGGGTATGTTGACATAGGAGATATGGAAGCTGCAAGGGGAGTTATGAAGTGCATGTCTGAAAAGGATGCTTCATGTAATGTAATTACTTATACTGCTTTAATGAAAGGCTATTGCAAACGAGGTAAGATGCATGAAGCGGAGAAAGTACTAAATGACATAAAAGAATCTTCCTTGGTTGCTGATGAACTTGTTTATGGTGTGCTGGTGGATGGGTATTGTCGAATAGGTAAAATGGATGATGCTGTTAGGATCCGAGATGAGATGTTGAGTGCCGGACTACCAGTGAACTTAACTATTTGCAATTCCCTTATTGATGGTTACTGCAAGTCTGAGCAGCTCGATGAAGCGGAACGCATATTTTTGGGTTTGAAGTTGTGGGGTTTGAAACCAGATTCTTACAGCTATAACACTCTTGTAAATGGGTACAGCCGAGGAGGTCATATTAGCAAGGCATTTGAGCTTTCCAGCGAGATGGATCAGGAAGGATATGTACCCACTGTTGTCACATATAATATACTTCTGAAAGGTTTATGCAATGATGGTTCCTTTGATGATGCTTTGCACCTTTGGTGTTTGATGTTGAAAAGAGGTGTGGAACCTAACGAGAGAAGTTATAGCACTTTGCTAGCTGGTCTTTTTAAGGTAGGTGATTACGAGGGAGCATTGAAGTTGTGGAAAGACATTCTTGCAAGGGGTTTTACTAAGAATACGATTACCTTCAACGCAATGATTAACGGGTTATGTAAGTTGGGAAAGATGGTCGAAGCGGAGGACATATTCTTGAAGATGAAAGAGCTAGGTGGTATACCTGATGATGTAACTTATAGAACCCTGAGTGATGGTTACTGTAAAATTGGAGATCTTGACAAGGCTTTTCAAGTTAAGAAGCAGATGGAAATGGAAGGAATTTCTTCTTCTGTCGAAATGTACAACTCTCTCATAAGCGGGTTTTTTACATCGAGGAGACTCGATAGAGTAAATGATCTTCTGGTAGAGATGAATGCAACTGGTTTGGCACCAAATATTGTGACGTATGGAGCTCTTATTGGTGGTTGGTGTAAAGAAAGAAGACTAGATAAAGCTTACGGACTGTATATGGAAATGACCAAGAATGGTTTAACCCCGAATATAGTGATATGCAGCACACTAATTAGTAGCCTTTATAGGCTTGGAAGCATCAATAAAGCAAATTTTCTGTTGCAGAAGATTGCGGATGTTAATCTTTTATCAGGTTTAGAAAATCTTTCTACTCCCTGTGGAGGTGATCATGCCTTCAGAAAAATCGCAGAATCCCTTGATGAAACTGCAAAGAGATATCTTCTTCCCAATGACATTGTATTCAACATAGCTATTGCTGGGCTTTGCAAGTCTAGGAAGGTGCAGGATGCTAGAAGACTTTTCTCAGCTTTATTGCTTAGAGGCTTTGTTCCAGATAATTTCACATACTGTACCCTCATTCATGGTTGTGCGGCTGCAGGTAATGTGAATGAAGCCTTTGTCATAAGAGATGAGATGTTGGCAAACCATGTAAATCCAAACATCACAACATATAATTCTCTTATAAATGGGTTGTGCAAGTCTGGAAACCTGGAAAGAGCAGTTAGACTTTTCCATAAACTATGCTCAAAAGGGTTGGCTCCTAATGTTATTACATATAATACGCTGATGGATGGGTACTGCAAGGCCGATAAGATGATTGAAGCACTTAAGTTGAAAGATAAAATGATTGAAGGAGGCGTTGCTCCATCAGTTGTTACGTATTCAATTTTGATTAGTGGTCTATGCAAGCAAGGGGACACAGATGCATCCATGGACCTCTTGGATCTCATGATTGAGTCCGGCATAAACCCTACTATTGTTACATATTCGACTTTGGTTCAAGGCCATATTAGAGGACGGAAGCGTATTTCCCAGCTTTATAATGAGGTACATCCTAAGGAACTGTCCTCTGACAGTGGCTCTTCTACAGAAACAGGTTTTATGGAACCCTTATGTGACAGAGCTATGGTAGATGCCTTTGTCATGTCCGAAGCTGTGTGTTGATTCATGCTTTGCACCATTTCGCTGTCAAAGGCCTTCTTCAGTAAACGGGTTGTTCTGTTAACGGTGTGTGTTGGATGCAGAACGTTCCTTGTACATATTCATCCCTTGCTCCTCGAAAGTTGCTGATTTGATGGAGTCTGGACCTCTAAACTCAGAGGTTTTTTGTTAAAGACCAGGTATGTTATCACCGCTGAAGTCGGGAATTGCCTTTCTTTCTCTAATTTGATCTTACATCAAGTGGTCGTTCAGACAATTATCTGCTTAGCACTAACGAGGCCAACATTTAATATTTTGTTCATTAAAGTTTATGCAAGTCAGGTTTTAGTGCAGGTTCTAGTGAAATCACAGTGGAAATGGTTTCTGACTCGTGTTGGGTCTTCTACAATGAGAGGGTCCTTGTTCGTGCATTAAAAATGTCGTCCATCCATCACCTGTAAGTTAAAACTATCTCTTGTTCTTTGTTTTTCGGTTTATGTTCCCTTAAGCAAATGATGAATTGGTTTGGTTGGTATGACTTCTAATTAGAGTCTACTAATAGGTTTGGAGATAATGTGTTGAGAAATCAGATAGCTGGGGATTGCAGAAGTAAACTACAGCTGGTTCTTGTACCTCAAGTTCTTGATTACATCCCCCGGCACTGTCTTCTGTATGTCTACTGCAGAGGTAAGTTTAATGTTTGTATAGTGAAGTTTACAATAAGTTAGAAAATTATTTCCTCTGTTCTGTGTAAAAAGAACCAAAAAGTCATCCTTAAGTTCAGTGATAATGGATGATCCATTACAAAAGATGTGCTGTCCAGCTACAATACTATTCTAAAGCAAAATACAATCCCCACGAAGACATCTCAATCCTAGCATGGTGTTAGTGCTTCTACTCACTGGAAGGGGGACCGATTTATTTGTTAGATATTTCATGGAATTTAGTGACTTGAGATAACACAATTGACAATATGTAAAGTGAAACTTGTGAGAATTAGTAAAGATGTGGAACCATCTTTTTTCTATGGGCTCACTAGTGCATTCTGATTCTTCACTGGAAGAAAGCTTCAACTGCCATAATATGGTTGATGATGATAAAGTTTCTTTCATCTTTCAACTTACTTCATGTTTTAGGTAGTAAAATGAAATCTTAAATGGTAAAATAGAATTGTTGGTGTACCATACATACTTGTTATTTTGTACTTGAAGAATCTCAATAATGTTTTGTTATTTTGTTGCTTTTGCTTTGGTATGTACTTAGCTTTTGGGAGAAGGAATTTTAGGTATATTATCAAGTTATATTATGAATAAAACACTACTATTCTCTTACTTATTAATGTATATTATCATCTGATAAGGGCAGTTCCTATGGATTGAATATATGTTTGGTGTTTGCCCGGCCAGGTGGATAAAAAACGGTTAAAAAATGGGGAAAAAAAAACTCAACAGCCTAGATAAGACCGCTCGGTTTAACTAAGGCCGAGCTGCGTGGGAAGTGCCTATCGGTCCTTTCCAGACCTCACCCGTCAAACCAACATTAATATTGGTTTGCACATCCATTTTTATCTATTTTGATGATTTGCCCTCTCCATAGTGACACCAAAAGGGCAAATCCTAGGTTTGTTTACCCCATAAGAATTGCCCTAAGATTCGAGAACGAACCAGTAAGCGGGTCTGCTTATTATAATGGTTTGCCTTGAAAACGTGGATCGTTATGTTCAACTTGATTGTCTCCATGAAGGAATCTCACCACAAACTTCCATTAAATACACAACTTAGCTTAAGTTTTATTATTAGTCTTGAGAAGAGTCTGATACTCTAATCAGATTGTAGTGGTGGTTATGCAGTTCCCAGGAATGTTCCCACCCACCATGAGATGTTCTGAGACTTCAGATCTTCTCCTTCCACTTAGAAATCTTTTAGAGGTCCTACCAAGGTAGTTCTTGCCTGATCAAAAAAATAATAAATATAAAACTAAAATGTAGAAGAATTGATTGATGTATTTGAAAATGAAAAGAGTATTTATCAATGACCTATATGTATTTGTTTGTTAGAGACATATACATCAATGATTTAAGAAGAATTCAATGGCTACAAAATTAGATTCTTACATCAGACAAAAACTTCCAATCAACTTCTTTGTCAGATAGAAGCATTGAGAAAAGGATTCCTGGCTGAAAATTTAGTACTGTATTTATTGTATGCCTTTCTTTTGTCTTGTTTTCTGTCTTGCTTACCGTCTAATTTGAGGTATCCAAAACTTGATATAGATTCCGATTCATATGCATCTATGCTTATAATGAAATTAGGGAAATGGAAACCACTAAAAATACGAAATCCAGGTTCAATTTAGAAAACATTAGAGACCAAAATGATAGTAGCTCTCTTCAGTTTGTTTATTATCACACTTCTATTCCACCTACACAAAAGTAAATACCATTTATTATTAGTTAAGCTCTTGAGGTAAACACTCTAACAAACTGTAGTAAATAAACCTTTCCTATCCATCACTATAAATGGAAAGGGAGATGTATACCGTAATCAATCGCCAGCGTAATCACTGGACGACGCAAGTCGTTTACTTAAAGTCAAGATATGTTTAAAAATGATAATTTTGGTTTTTGTTTATTTTGATCACCTTCATTAGTTTTATCAACTGGGAAAACAAATGATTTGAGAAAGAAAAGAAAGATCTGTGAACACACAATTTGGAAAGGGATTTGTCAAGGGGAATATGAGCAACCATCTTTGTGGCCGACAGAAATTCTTTCCAACTTGTAGCCAAACTTATAATCAACTTGTCAATACTTAGAATGGGTTTTTATTGCAGGCAATGTGTAGTGTACTGTGTACTTATTTCAGAGGCAACAGGCTTTATACCCTGGCCGGTTCACATATGACATATACTAGGCCATTAAGAAAGGGTACTTAATTCAGACCAATTAACTCCATATGTTCTGTTTTCTTAGGCAATTCAGGTCCTCCGAGGTTGAGGAAAATGGACTAAGGGAGGACAAGAAGACGAGATCTTTCACATGTCAGGATAATAAGGTGCGCAAGTCTTATTTACCTGATCACAGTGAATAAGTCTTAAGACAGTGAATAAGTCTTAAGACGAGATATCTGTCCATTTTCACTCGGTCTAAGTATTTTCAACTAAATGCATTGAATTGCCCGAACATCACCCGCAGGTTTCACATCAGTCTGTTGTTGTTTTTGGAAAATTATCGGTCATAGTCCCGCACTTGCAGGTTTCATATCAGAGTGATACCTAGTCTTATATTTGGAAGCTTCGTATCATAGTCGTCCGTCAAGAATCATGTTGTACGTTTCACTCAAAAACCAAATTCTTGTCAACGGAGCTAAAGGTAAGGTAAGGGTGGCCCCCTGTTACCGTCCCTAACATCATTTGAGGGTGTGACACCCCCCACCCCCAACTTTTGTAAATTATGTAAGAATCCTTTAATTTTCTATGTATTTAGAGAAAAATCTAGTAATAAACCCCCCCTAAAATATTTTATTTATAGTTTAGCCCCCTTAGAAAATATTTCTGGCTCCGTCCCTGTAGACCCATATGCAATATTCCTTCTCAACACTAAGGCTTAGTCTAATGGGGATTCAAGATCCACCAAAAAATAGCATGACACATCAGCAAAGTAGCAAACCAAGTCTAATGGGAAGTGCTAGACACATCAGCTAAATTCTACTTCGGCGCTGAATCATATAGCGGTGGGGCGCTACATGATAAAGCGTCAGATAATCTCAGCCATCAGATCTGGAACATACGTTATTAGCCATCAGATCTAGTGAGAATATTCGTTTGGGTGCTATATCATTGAGCGCCGGTCCACTTTTTGGGCGCTACATCATTGAGCGCCTAAGTAGTATTTCAACTTCCACTTCAACCAAAATCCGGAAAGAGAAGTTGAATTGGGGGTTTAGGCCGTGTTTTTCGTGGAAGTTGAACTCCCATTAGACTTAGCCTAACTTGTTGTTGGTTAATAACCATATGTACATCAGTACATGTACTTCTCTTGACTAACTGAGATAAAGTACGATTAAGGAAGAAGAAGGAGAATCAGCCATAAGTTTGTAGCACAAAACGTACGCTTCACACTAAAGTTATAACGCACTATCCAACAAACCATTCAACACTAGTCTAAATATACAACTGTAGACTAGACTCTTAAATTTTGTCTGATCGTTGTTACTTAAAGGCCGATACAACACGTAAACGAAAGGTTAAGAAGTCTCTGTTGGTTCATTTAGGTTTCAAACTTTAGGGACACATAAGATCCCGGGATTGGGGTCTCAATTTATGATTGTGAAAAGGGAATGACCTCTTTTTCTAGCTTCATTATTTTTTATGTCCCTAAATTAAGACAGGGTCCCCTACATGTGAGTACTCCTAGTCTCCTACCACATCATTAAATTCTTCAAAGACTAATCTAGTCTCATTTTCTTATTTGGTTGCCAACATACCACCCCACCGACGGTTCCATTTCTGGTGCATTATTGTACCACGCCAGGATGTCGTGCTGCCGTGCCGTATGGTCTTGTTTGTGTGTGTTTTCTCTTCTTTGTACTCCATCCTTTTGGAAACATGGCTAGGAATATTCATTGCTCAATTGTCTATACAGAAAATAATTATGTTTCTAGAAAAACATTTGAGAATCTAACAGCTGCAAAGGAGAAAAGAAAAGGGTTGTTGTTCTTTGATCTACATGTGAACGACATTGGATATTCTGGAGACAACAACAATCAAAGAAGATGAAAAGAAAGAAAGAAGAAAGGGCTCTTTTCTTTTTCGTATTGTTATGCAGCTTGTCATTCATGATAAAAATCTGCAATTTCACCACTAACTAACTACTAGCTCCTCTACTGTTTGAAAAGCAAAAGCAAAAGCAAATAATTATATTTTAATACTCCTTCCGTCCCATATAAATTGAGCTAGTTGGTTTTTCATTTTAGCCTAGGCTAAAATCAACTAGCTCAATTTATGTGGGACAGAGGGAGTATCAGCTAACCAGGCAGCAATTGAATTGATTAACAGATTCAAAGGGATTACAGTATTTTGTAAACCATTACAAGCAAAACACAAACTCTAGCCATTCTGGCCGTGTGATTCTCTAGTTTTTCAGTAATATATTTTACTTATATATAAAAAAAAGAAGCAAACAATCTCAAATTCAAATATGTGATATTTATAAGATCTTGTAAAAATCTAACATGATCTGTTGTATAATGTACAAGGAGAATTACTATGGAAACTTCATGGATTCATCATCTTCCACCAAGTGATACAACATTCCAACAAAACAAAAGGTGGTAGTACTAGTTAGGAGATCTGTAACAGTGTATCAGCTAGTACACTTGGTTTCACTGGCATCTTCTTTCTATGGAACGATTCTTCTGCTTCTTTATAAGAACTTATAAGTTGTTTGCAGTGTTGACTTCGGCGTCGCGCGAACCTGACTAATCTATAGGCCTTGAAGGGATTCCAAGTAGTCGGATTATGACAAACGAACCCGAACACACCCCTTTCAACACAACATATCTAATATAAACTTAAACACAAAATTTTATAGTAAATTAATCTTGATTTTCATGATCTATAAGCTCGATGCCTTGGGGTCGAGAAGATGTGATCAATTTCTAAGTATATATACACATATAGTTATCAGGAATCAAGAACAAATGGCGTTTGCAGGAGATCATAAGGAGCCCATAAGGCATCCAAAGGGCAAGGCCGGTTCGAGTCTAATCGAACCCATGGCTTACCTTTCCCACTCCAATGCAATAGACTAACAGGACCCGGGTGCAAATCTCGGCAAAGACCTCGAAAATTATCACCTCCTAATCCATGTTGATTCCAACGATGATCCACCGGAGCTATATATCCGGCAAATACAAGCAAAAACGGAGGCAATGAGCCTAACTCATAAATCCTCATTCTCTTTTGAAGTTCCATCCATTCTTCAATCTTAGTAGTATACCCTCCCTCTCTCCATCTCTGAAGGTCGATAACCATGACACCGGTGTTAAAATAACAAGCCTTCCGGCTTGCAAAGATCAGAGAGAGAGATGGATTGGACCAGAAAGTTGGTGTGAAATAAGCTGTGAAATTCGCATTACAGTACTCAGGTGCAGCCAAAACCGAGTCAGCACCTAGTTGTGTAGCAGAGAGTTTCGCTATGTCGTCAACCAGGACAAGATCCGAGTCAAGGTAAACAACTCGACGCACACATAATGGAAGGAGATCAGCCAGGTAACTGCGAGCATAATTGAGCGGGCAATCTAAAGCGGAGCGTATTGAAGTCGAAATAAAACCAGAAACTCTCGCATCATCGAACCGATAAATATGAAATCGAAGGTAAGGGAACGAACTTGAAATAGTGAGTCGGAGATATGGAGTGTCGGCAGAAGTGGAAGCAACAAAATGAAAGAAAATGTTTTGTGGGCAAGAGGAATGTTGAAGGACTGATTGGATTGCAGCCATGGAACCTCGAATGTAAGCTGAATCAAGGGTCATTGCTACATGTACAATGTGATCGAAGCAGATGGCTGAAGTAGTGACGATGTCATGGTAATCGAAATTTGCTGGAATGGAAGGACAGTCTTGGGAGTTATAGAATTGTGGTGCTTCTCTGAATTGTTTTGATTCAACGGAAGACAAGAAAAACAGACAGAACACAAGAGAAGAAACAGAGAGAACGGTAACAACATGGTTGTTGATCATGTTGTTTGTTAGAGAGTGAAGAGAGATTTTTTGATTTTCATATGGTTGCAAAAGCAGATATATATCATCTGTATATATATATATATAAATGATGCTTTACCTCGAAATTGCCATGTGCCTAGTGCCCCATCATAAATGGACCAACATATTATTTGAAGTGGGACCCACATCAGTAGAGGAAATTTAACTGTAAGAAAGAAAATTCAACTATCAAAGAAGATTTGAGTTCTTGGATCGTAATGACTGTATGTACGTGTGTACAACGGGGTGGACGATTTCCTTTTCTCTGAAGCCAAAAGGATGGATAAGTTGAGTTTGCAGACAAAATACTAGTTATTCATTTTTGAGGTCAAAATTAGGAAAATTTTAACCACTTGGATCTCTTTTTAACAGTAAACTAATCTTTCCTGTTTGGGTCTCTATCCCTCCATGATCTTTTCAATGAGAAAAACAAAAGGCTACATCTTTCTATTTTTTGGATGAATGAAATGAATATATCGAGGCAAGAATCATTTAATGACGCTGCATTTGAAGAAATGTTTTGTTTAATTAAACTCTAGATTCATTTAGTAAAGCTGCAGCTGAAATAAATGCTTGTTTAGTTAAATTGGTTTAAGAGTCTACAACTAAACAATATCAGATGATGATTGTTCCATTTAACTTTAAAAGAAGAAGAAGTTAAATTGTGATGGTGTACAAAACTATGTGACCGAATCCAAAATGTGCATGTTTGCAGTTGATTCCTCCCCCTTCAAACCAGACAGGTTCTTTTCATTCCTTAGAGTTGCTTTATCCGCTAGTTGTGATATGTTGTCAACCTATACTAATACCATGACTGTTACAGGAGTTTACCAATTCTAAAAGGGATTTTCAATCTCACAGGAATTACTAGTCACTACATCTTTGTGAACCAAAACAATTGTCGCAGGTACATCCACTGAATTGGTAACCCATGTAGGAGCGTTGATAGTTTACAAATTGCGAAAATATGCATATTGAGTTTCCACTGAGTACATAAGGCAGGTTCCTATGGGTCACAAAAAACACATATTATCAGTGTTTTGGTTGGCTATGAACCTAGCAAAGAGCCAAAATGACGTTGCAAAGTTGCAAATTCGCAACTTCGCAACGTGAAACACAAAAAGTATCGTAGATGGAATTTCCATCGACATATACTTTTTCCATCGACACCGATGGAAGTAACGTCGACGATGGAAATTCCATCGATAAAATTAATCTCATCCAACGGCTCATATTTCATTCCCAAATCCTATATAAACTCAATTTTTCCCTTCATTTCATTCACTCACAACTTACTTCGACATTTCTCAAATCTTCTCTCTATTGCATCCGAATTCATCCATTTTTTCGTTATGTCAAATCTCTCATCTTCCCAAGCCAGTCAATCATCAAATTCACCTCCACCATCTTGTTTTCTAAACTTTATTTTACTCGGTACTCCTCCAGCATCACCGAAATTTCGGAGCGTAACTGGAAAATTAGTCCATAACTACTACTACACTGAACCTTCATCGAAATCTCCTCCTGTATTCACTCCTCTTCCATTTAAGAGATTGCATCCTGCTCCTCCTAGACACTATGGTAACCCAGTAGTTAAGCGATGCAAATCTTCCACAACTTCCTCTTCTTCGTCGTCTAAAAAAGAACTTGCACCCAAAAAATCCGCAAATCCTCGAGATTCATTACCAGATGCACCTAAACCTCGTCCTAAGTTTACGTGGGATGAAGATTTATGTCTTTGTACAAACTATATGATTTTTTATCCAACCCCGGATGATATAAAATGAGATCGTCTTAAAGTAACTGAGCCACTTTTGTGGACTACTGTCAGTGCAGCGTACTTCCAAATTTGTGCGTAATCAGAGTACATTGTGGTCGCGTTGGATAAAAATACACCAAAGAGTCCATGAATTGATGCACTTGGGGAGATCGATCAATGCTCATTTTACGGAAGATACTGATGGTGAAAATCTGGTCAGGACTCTGAAGGAATAGCAACAATGTAAAGGAAAGAAATTCAAGTACGAACGACATTGCCGTCTCCTCAAGAGTTTTCTTATTAATCGTTTTGTGGGTTGAGAAATTTCGTCGAAGACGTTATTAAATAAAGTGCCTTATGTTCTGGCCTAACACAACCCTTTATCTTTGGTAAATGTCGAACTACCGCAACTACGGGTGTTCGACCTTTACCAAGATAAATGACTGTGTTAGGCCAGAACATAAGGCTTGCAAATCGGTTTGTTTTATTTGCATTGCATTGATGCAAAACCATAAACGTGGCAATGGTACATAATAAATCAGCAAGCATTGCAAATGTTATTATGTATCATTGTTATGTTATGTTTTTGCTTGTGCAGGATTTGTTCGGCCGATTCAACGACTTCAGTGTAAGGATTTTCAACCCCGTTTGCTTTTTTTTTTGCATCGCATTGATGCCAAAACATAATAAGGTAATGGTACAGGATAAAGCAGTAAGCATTGTAATTGTTTATCGTGTACCATTGCCTGTTATTTTTTTGCATGTGCAGGATTTGTTCATAGGCACATTCAAAGAGTTCAGTGCAAGGATTTTCAACCCGGATTGCTTTTTTGCATTGCATTGATGCAAAAGCATAATATGACAATGATACACGATAAATCAGCAAGCATTGCAAATGTTATTATGTACCATTGTCATGTTATGTTTTTGCATGTGCACATTCTACAGGTACATTCAGCGACTTCGTGGATATAAAAGTCGAGTACATCGTTTAATTGAAATTCAAATTACACTACATAACTAGTTGGAAAAACATTACATAACTTAAAGCTGACTTTGTTTGTTCTAGTCCACTGTGGATACCCCAAGTCTCATGAGGCCTAGTGGGATTGACATGTGTTGCCTAAGCTTCACCTAATGGGCTTGAGTTAAGGGATTTTAGAGGTCCAAAGGATGAAGAGTGGCAATTATGTAGATAAATGGTTAGAGTGACACATGGCAGCTTGAGGGTAAGAGGAGATCTCTATAAATAGGACTCTAATAAGATCATTAGGAGGATAACTTGAAGGGAGGATGATTTCTTAAGAGAGGGAGGTAGAGAGAAAGAATAGGTGAATCGCTACCTCTGTGACTCGGATCGGATTCACGTCTTACCCTATTCACAGTTGGCGACCACACCGAGAGACCGATTTCGAGTCCAGCGGAATGCAACCAGCGCGTGAGACGCCAAGTACGTCGAGAAAGAACGTCGAGTAGGTCCTTGAACCTGCCGGGGATTACGTCCTGCTAACGAGCCGACAGACAACGACACCGAAGATACTAGAGGAAATGAGAGGGTATCAATGGGAATCATGAGCGCACAAAAGGCGCTGACACAGGGGAGCAAAGGAGAAGTTGCACCATCTCTTGGTAATGACACGCAAAACTTAAGTTTAGATGAGATGCGCCAAGAGTTCGCATCGCAGGAAAGGAAACAACAACGATTGATGGCTTTAATACGACAGAAGGAAGACGTGGCTACACTGGGAAGCACCAGACGGTCGACGAAATTATTAGTGAGCCAAACATCGCCGGAATCGTCCCCGGAAAGCTGACACCCGCCGTTACAAAGGAAGCCCAGACAGAGATGACTAATTCTGGCGCGTTGGGTGGAAGAACTTCCGAGGAAGACCTAGCCAGGTACATCGAGGAACATTACCGCGTGGCGAAACAAGATCACGGTTATAGCTCTCTTGACCCTCCATACACAAAGGAGGTCGCGGCTTACAAATTCCCATCCGATTACACGTCTCCAAAGTTTAAAGTATACACAGGACAGGGAAATGCACGAGAGCACCTTGGTCGTTTTCTCTCAGCAATGAATGAAAACGCGAGAGATGAAAAGATCTGCATGAAGGAATTCTCGAAATCCCTGTCTGACACCGCGTACACCTGGTACGACAACTTAAAGCCCGGGAGCATCGCGACATGGGAGGAGATGGCGCGCCCGTTCCTCAAGAAATTCTACTCTGCTAAGAGGCGAGTAACAATTGTAGACTTAGCGCGGACATCGATGGGAATCGATGAAGATCCCATGAAGTATATCACAAGGTTCAGGAGTCACGCGCTCGAGTTAAGTGAGGATGTGCCAGAAGACCGATTAGTGGAAATTTGTGTCGGGAGGATGACCGCCACGCTACGTTTCGCCTTGTTTAATTTTCAATTCCACACGTTTGTGGAACTTGAGGAAGCAACGGCGCGGGTATCCGACTGCCTTGGGATATTTCATCAAGCCAAGATGGAGCAGACGTGGTACAACTCGGTTAACTCATTAAGCGCAGCAATTACCAGCAGCGGGCCCATTCCAGGTAATAAGCGCCTTGCGCCGTTCCAACCATACCAAGACGCGGCGCCACAAGGAGGACGGAGTGGAAACAACGCCAACAACCAGCACCCGATTCCAGCACCCATACCATGCACGAAGGAGCAGATCGAAAACCTCGTTGACCAATGGGCGGCTAACGGAGATATCAATTTGCCACCCGCTGTGGTAGATCTGAGTACAGTTAACAAGGCGCACAAACGATATTGCCATTTCCACAGGAGGGTAAATCACTCGACCCTTGATTGTTATGGTGTGCGGAATGCGTTTTGGAGGAAGGAAAGAGCGGGGGAAATCGATCTTGGACAGCGAAAGATAGACAAGGACCCTTTGCCCAAACATAACGTTATGATGATCTCTCATGATCCAAGAGACGAAGAATGGGCGCCATGGGAAGATTCGAAGGAGGAGGCATGTGAGTTGGCGCTTGAAAAGCCGGTCTTCAAAGGAACAGATAGTGTTGCTTTTCAGATCTCTAAGACCATCATCGCCCAACAGTTTTTCGACTCTTTGGGTTTCAGCGAGGATCAGACTAGGGAAGCATCCCAAGCAATCGCTGCCATAGCCGCAGGGCATCAGGCGTTATCAAAAGGAAGAGTTACTTTCGATGACAGCGGCATATGCATTCCAGGAGAGCACCTACGACCACTGTACCTGACCGCGACCATTAATAGACAACAGTTGAGGCGAGTGTTCGTCGACGGAGGAGCTTCACTGAACCTTATTTTGGTGCACACCCTGGATTTGCTGGGAATACCAATGGGAGAAGTCAGGGAGCGAAAGACGGTGGTACGGGGATTTGGGGGTCACACCCAAGAGGCCATAGGGATTATATGTCTCACAGTGTTTGTCGGGCCGATCAGGGCGTCTGTACCGTTCCACGTGCTGGACGATCACACTTCGTTCCACCTGCTATTGGGTCGTGGGTGGATAGCGATCACAAAGTTGTGGCGTCTACCTATCATCAATGCATTAAGACTAATATCGGAGGCAAGGAGTATAGGGTCCCCGCCACCAACAACCCTTTTGGGCCCGAGGAGGCATACATGGCGGAAGCCGTCTTTTACAATCCAATAGAGCAAAACGAGGCAGCTGTAATAGGGCTGTCTCGCACGATCCCCCTGCCGAAATGGGAAGAGGAAGAAAAAATTTCAGTTTTTAGTCCTAGTCGCCTGGTTGTGTCAAAAGAGAACAGGAAAGCCGAGGAAAAGGAGTCTGTGTTTAGCTCCAAAAGGCTAGGGGCGTCTGCGGAAGCGAAGAGACCAAAGTCAGGGCCAGAACTCCAATTCCATCGCTTCACCACTCAGAGCGGAGGGCATGTGTACAGGTTATAGTAATCAACAGAGATGATGCCACATGATCAGCTATGTGAGGCGTCCACAAGCCAGGCGACATCATCTCCCGATGAAGAAGAGGAAGTAACATCGGAATCTCTACCGATAAAAGTGCCTATAGAGGTACCATCCCTAGACGAGGTGGAAGAAGTGAATATTGGGGACAAGGAGGAACACCTGATTAAGATCAGCGCGTCCCTAGGGAAGGAAGAGCGAGAAGAAATGATTAAGCTATTGAAGGAATACAAGGACGTTTTCGCCTATACATATAGTGAGATACCAGGTTTGGACGAGGAGCTGGTTACCCACTCTTTAGACGTGCTACCGCACGCTCGTCCTGTAAAGCAAAGAAGCCGCACTTTCCATAAGGATGTCGCCTTGGCGATAAAAGAGGAGGTCGAACGCTTGATGGTGGCAAAATTCATCAAGCCCATAAAGAACGCGCCATGGTTAGTCAATATCGTGCCTGTAATGAAGAAAAATGGGAAGATCCGTTGCTGTGTTGATTACAGAGATTTGAATAGGGCTTGTCCCAAAGACGAGTTCCCGGTGCCTAACGTGGATATGCTAGTGCACGCGACCAGCAACCATCAAATGTTTTCGTTTATGGATGGTTATAGTGGTTATAACCAGATCAGGATGAGCACCGCGGACGCTCATAAGACCGCGTTTCAAACACCCTTTGGTTGCTTTTACTATGTGGTGATGCCATTTGGATCAAAGAATGCCGGGGCAACTTATCAACGAGCTATGGTGTCCATTTTTCACGATTTGATTCACAGACAAGTTGAGGTATACGTTGATGATATCGTCGTCAAGTCTCAGAAGAAGGAAGACCACATCAATCACTTGTGAACAGTGTTCGAACGTTGTAGACAATACAAGCTCAAGATGAACCCTCTCAAATGCGCTTTCGGGGTCACATCTGACAAATTCCTGGGAATACAAGCTCAAGATGAACCCTAGTTACTAATAGGGGAATACAAGTGGATCCAGGAAAGGCGCAAGCAATACTTAGCATGGATAGACCCGCCAATGTACAAGAACTGCAGAGCTTTCTAGGGAAGATATCTTACGTCCGAAGGTTTATACCAGGTTTAGCGCAGATGATGGCTGCTTTCACTCCACTCTTAAAGAAGGGACGCGCGTTCCAGTGGGGGGAAATCCAGCAAAATGCTTTCGAAAATGTAAAGAAGTGCCTGATATGCCCACGGGTCCTGCGACCACCGATACCCGGAGAGCGTTTACACCTTTACTTGGCGTACACTTCTGAAGCTATAGGGGCGCTTCTCGCTCAAGATTTGGGAAACGATCAGCTCTTTCCTATATATTATGTGAGCCGTGTTTTAAGAGATGCTGAAGTAAGATACCCTCGGATTGAACAAGCATGTTTAGCTCTGATCTACGCGGCTCAGAAGTTAAGACCATATCTTTTGGCGCATCAAACCGTGGTCATCGCTGCGGCAAACCCCATGGTTTACCTAGCCGAACGACCATACTTGACCGGTCGAACCGCGCGATGGTCCCTACAACTGTCAGAATTTGGGCTCCATTACCAAAGACCCCGAGGTGTAAGGGGACAAGCAATCGCAGATCTCCTTGCCGCGTTCCCGGGAAGCGATGAAACCATTATCCATGAGGACATACCTGGGGAAGTGGCGGAAGTCGATGAAGAAGGCGCTTGGGACATGTACTTCGATGGATCGTCCTATGGATCGTATAGAGGCGCGGGTATTGTGTTTGAAACACCAGGAAAGGAACTGCTCTTGTTCACCTTCAAGTTAGATTTTGCTTGCAGCAATAATGTGGCTGAGTACGAAGCGTTCCTAATAGGCCTCAAGCTAGTTGAACGAATGGAGCTCTCCCGACTCCACGTACACGGCGATTCGAAATTAGTCACCAGTCAGGCATGCGGTGATTTCTATGTCAAGGAGGAGCACTTGGCACCCTATCGCGCAGAAGCACAGGAGCAGATGACCAAGTCGCCCTAATAGAGTTAGGACACACGGGAAGAACCATGAATAGACATGATGACGCTTTAGCAACCCTAGCAGCAAAAATCAACTTAAACGGCAAGGAGCAAGGCTCAATCACTGTCCACAGACAAGAACTCCCCAGCACCTGGCTGCGAGAAATGAAGTTTGAAGAGGAAAATGACTGGAGAAAAGGAGTCATGAAGGAGCTCGATAAGCCCAAGGAAGAGAGATCGATGTTATTCAAAAAGATAAAATCCTTTGTGGTCATCAAGGGGCAACTCTACTATCGAATGGCGGGTGGAGCGTTGGCACGATGTGTAGGGAATAAAGAAGCAACGAGACTTTTGGCCAAGGTTCACCAAGAAACGTGTGGGCATTCAGGAGTAGTCCCCCTGTACAGGAGATTACAAAGAAGGGGGTATTATTGGCCCGAGATGGCAACACAGGCCGCGATATTACAAGGCGAGTGTACGAAGTGTCAGTCGCCACCACAACCGTCGGAGGTCTGCACGGTTGAGGAGATAGATTGGAGGCAACCTTACATCAATTACCTGAAGAATGGTTTGCTCCCAGGAGACGAGACAGAAGCTCTAATAATAACAAAGAAGGCGACACGTTTCTTTATCACCGATGGAGTTTTATACAGGAGGAGCTTCGATAATGGGGCGCTGAGGTGCCTAAATAAGGAGGAAGCGCAGACAGTAATAACCAAAGCTCATGAGATGGAACACCAAGGGAAACGCAAGCTATTTGTCCACATCCACGATGGAGGCTATTACTGGCCCACCATGGAAGCTGATACGGCAGAATTTGTAAAAAGATGTGACGTTTGCCAATTTCACGGGAATGTGATACAAGAACCTCACAAAGAGTTGCACAGTGTAGTTGCCCCGTGGCCCTTTCATAGCTGGGGTCTAGACCTAATCGGCCCCATAAACCCTCTATCTTCCAGCCGGCACAAATACATAATCACGGCGACAGAATACTCGACCAAGTGAGTAGAGGCAGCGCCTTTACGAAATTACGAAGGAGAAATTGTTGCCGCGTTTATCAAAGAATACATCATCTGCCGTTTCGGCGCACCCATGATTATCCGCTCAGACAACGGCACTTCATTCATCAACCAAAAGGTGTCGGATCTGCTGGCCAAGTACAACATCAAACAACACGCGTCCACTGAGTACTACCCACAGGGAAATGGGCTAGCAGAATCCACCAACAAAACGTTATTGAGAATACTAAGCAAAACTGTTCATGACCACCACAGAGGTTGGCATGAACAACTACCTCTGGCATTATGGGCATACAGGATTTCTAAGCGCAGCTCTACAAGGGCGTCTCCTTATTCACTGGTATATGGGGAAGATGCCATCCTACCAGCTGAGGTCGCGGTTCCTTCTGCCAGGGTTGCCATGGCAAGCCACACTGAGCCAGACAATGTAAACAGGATCGCGCACCTTGATGCACTTGCCGAACGAAGGGCCAGGGCGGAGCAATTCGCAAAAACCTACAGAGCTACAAAGGCGCGTTTTTACAACAAGAAAGTGATACCGCTTCCTTCAAAGTCGGAGACATCGTGTTAAAAATCGCAAAACACGTGCAGAGGAAAGCAAAGGCTGGAAAGTTCGCGGCAAATTGGCGCGGACCATATATCATACGGAAAGTTGCAGAGAGCGGCTACTATTACCTCAATCACATGAGCGGGAAAGAGATTGATACACCGATAAATGGTAAATGGATTAAATTGTATTACGCCTAACTCGAGCCATGACAACGGCGATTTCATTCTTTTTCTTTTATTTTATGCTATCTTTAGCGCCATGTTTAGCCCTCTAATAATATATACATATATATATATGGGAAAGGTATCTTGACAGAACGCCCTACCCCTCTTTTTATCATTCTTGATTTTTCAATTGGGTACTGAAAACCCGCAAGGAGCGCACTGAACACGCTGCCTCAGGAGCGCACTGAACACGCTACCTTCTATAACACAAATCGATTTAATACAAGGGCACTGATAACCCTGGTCGATTGGGCACCGAAAACCCATAAGGAGCGCACTGAACACGCTGCCTCAGGAGCGCACTGAACACGCTGCCTTTTATAACAAAATCGATTTAACACAAGGGCACTGATCACCCTGGTCGATTGGGCACCGAAAACCCATAAGGAGCGCATTGAACACGCTGCCTCAGGAGCGCACTGAACACGCTACCTTCCATAAACAACAAATCGATCTAACCAAGGAAAATATTAAATCAAAACACAGCACGAGCGCGTATAATCATTATACTAGAAAGAGTCAGCGTAAACAAGAAGCGCGTAGTCATTATACTTGGCAAATCCTGTTTTACATACTTGATAAACTTAAAGAAAAATAACGCACTACAGCAAGGGCGCGCTTTCATAAGCCCAGCAAGCCACAAAATAAACATCACACACTGGATAATCCGGCCAGCTCGGCTTCACATTCAGCAACACGTTGTGCAACAAAATCAACAGAATCTTTCGCATACTGCACGTAATTCTCTTCCTTTGAAAGCTGTTGAACGAGTCATTATAGCGACGACGCGCCTTATTCGTTAAAACAGAATTCGTGTTCGCACGACGGATTAAAGTCATGGTCTTGCATTGATCGGCCAGATCAGCACATGTATCCTTACAGTGTTGTTCATGGGTGCGAAGTAAACCCTTGGTCTCCAGAAGAACATCTCGTAAGCGTTTTGCCTCCTTCTCGAGATCAGCTCGCGCTAAAGCGCCTGGAGTAGTAGGAAGGGCTAGCACCCACAAACCATCTGCAGAGGCCATTTCGCTATTTGAAAATAGAAAAAGGACAAATGACAGTCGTTTTATACTAACAAAACGATGCCTTTAATACATAGTGTAACCGGCCTGGGCATGCATGACACGTGTTCAAAGGGAAAGACGTTTCAACTCGATAAAATAGCCATACGGCATCTACATAAGGCAAAAAGACCAAAGGCATAACAGCGCCTACAGCAAGAGCACGCCTACATCGATCTAGTTCCTCATCAATATCCTTGACGAATCGTTCGGCTTCGAGAAGGCTGCTAAGGGCAACAGTACGACGACTATGGGTCATATTCATCTGCCGACGAAGCCCTGCCTCGTTGTGAGAACCAAATTGTACGCCAGGGGTAACTCCAGCAACACAAGCAGCCTCCCACTCAACGTGATGGTCATTCCAAACCTACTGGAGAGCCTCGTAATCCTCTCGCCTATGAGTAACCAACAATTTCGCTTCCTCCTTGACTGACTCCAGTCGCCCAATCTCGCGCTCAAGGTCCAAGGGAGTGGACTCAGAGGGCACCGAAGACAGGCCAATAAAGTAACCGCGCAATCGAAAAGCCATCAAAAAAAAAATGGGGGGGAGGGAAAACAAACAAAAAATGATGATGATGAGAGACGAAAGAACAGAAAAAACAAAGAGAAGAGAAAGTAAGACAACCAAAAGAGAAGAGAAAAGAGGCATATATATATATATATACTTCTTAAGTTTAGCATTTAATAAAGGGCATTTATTATTACACGAATATCGAAAAGACACAAGTCAATTTGCCAAACGAAGGCATTCCCTAGACACTTCCACTCCAGAACGTGCGAAACAACACGAACGCCCGACTCAGAGAGGCGTTTATTATGCGAAGGGCGCGGGAAACATCATACATGCTCAAAGTATAAAAAACTCGACGAGCCCGGCAGTCTCGAAGGCGCTCCAACATGGCCTCATCAGGCTCAAGCCCAGATAACCTTACTCTCGCCACCATAGAGCTCATCTCATCAAATTCCAGACAGGTCATCTGATAATTTTCTAAAGTAAGCGAGGACTTCGGGCAAAACAAAGCTGGCCTTGCGCGGAGTGAGAATGTCGTGGGGGATTTTTTCACGCGACAGCGCCATCACACCGACTTTAATCTGCAGAAATCAAAGAAACAAAAGGAGAGAGGAAACAAACAACATGGACCACAAAACAGTACTCTTACACCTATATATATAGATCAAACAAGGCATTAATTAGACATTTAAGTCTAAGCACAATACCCAATATCCATAACACTAAATCTCCAAAAAAAAAAAGTGGGGGGGGCCGCCCCCCCCACAAATCTGCCTCGACCAGCTCCCTTTGTTTAGTCTCCAGCTCAAGACTCACCCGCTCCACATCTCTCTCTACCTCAGCAAGAGCGTCAGTAGCAGCGCTAAATTCAATAGCAATCCTCTTCTGCTCGGCCTTCTGGGTTTCAACTTCTTTCTCCAACCGTGCCTTGTCCTCCGCTAGCTGTTTGATCCGAGAAGAGAGCTTCGAAGTTCTAGGGTCATGCTTGGCCTTCACCTTCTCCATCAACTCTAGCAACCAAGCGACGTTAAAGCGCATATAATCGGTAGTAGCAAGAATATCCTCCCATTTCTTTATCTTTTCCTCGGAAGGAGGATCCTGGTCCGCGCCGTAAAGACCGGATGCCACATCCAAAAAGTCGCTGACTGTCTTAACTTGTGCCGCTTTACCAAGGTAGGATGCTGCTTTCACGGGCACGGGATGACCATAACGCCTTAGAATCTTGGTATAAGTATCGACATGAGCCAAGGGGACCCAAAATCCGCTAACCAGCTCTAAGGAAGCGCCCTTGAAACCTATTTCCGAACGATCAAAAACAGGATCAAACATGGGCAGCGAGGTAGAGTTGCGAGCCACGCTGGCAGCAGGAGTACGAGCCACATTCACAGCAGGGGAACGAGATACGTTAGTAATCGGAGAACCTAACGCCGCGGAAGCAGTAGGACGATTGACAATGTTGTTATTCCTAGAAGGCAAGGAATTCCTCAAGCGCTTCTCGCTACTAGCGCTCTCCGCCTCTTTGTTTACTCGTTTTCCCATATCCAATTCCTACAAAGGATTGAAAGATCGGGTAAGCCCCAAATGGTAAGAAAAAGGATCCAATTCAGGAAAAGTTAACCACTCACCTGCTTAGAAGGTGCCGAAGACGCGCTTATTTCTGCGTCGGTATCACCCGCGTGATCGCTGAGGGAACCGTCCCCAAAGGAACCTAGCACAAATAAAACAGAGTAGCAGTATCAACGTTACAAAAGCATCCACTAGATTAAGAAACTCTCTTGATCCCCAACAATGCAATGGGGGTTGGGTATATATAGGATTTTTCGCAACTGAAAAGGGAAGAAATAAATACACCCACGTGTAAAAATTTAATACATACCTGGATCAGATAGCACGTGAGCAGAAGAAGACGGGCCCACATGACGTACCCTTTCAGACATCGAAGAACTGAAAGATTCCAAAATAGCAGATGATGAGTTCAGGGGTCAACCCCACCACGCCTAACAGAACAGACTAAAGGTTGTAATCGAGTTAACCTCATCACATCAGCCGGTTTGGGACCAGCACACCTGTTACGACGAGCAAATTCTTCCACAAACTCAGGATTGCTTGAACGGGCAGGAGTTCGTACGGACGCGACACGCTTCCTCTTTGAAGAAGTTACCGGACGCGCATGTTTAGTGCAAGACTTATTAGAAGAGGAGGAAATACACCGAGGAATGGGGACTACGCCCGCTTCCCAATTCAACTTATCAAGCAAAGCCTTCCTACGCCACTCATGCTCGGGCATATTAAGCCACTCCTCCAAAGACCGCTTACGCGGCCCCGGATCATGAGCGTCGTCAGGCTACGCACCAACAAAAGCTTAAGTAAATATGAGATTTAGGGACAAAAGCAAACGCCAAATCAAAATGCCAAAGGGGCGGTTACTTACGGCAGCACCTCTGCCTAACACAAAGCTAGGCGCCGACGGAGACAGTTTAGGGACCTTGTTCGCCTGCGATCGTCCCTGTCCGCCAACAGCTTTTGGGGAGGAGAGGGGGACTTTACTCTTTGACTTCTGTTTCACAACCGCGTCAGGATCCAAAGGAAGAGGACCCCAAGATGTCTCAGAAGAATTCCGAGCGCGACCCTTATTCCCGGGAACAAGCTTAAGAGGCTCCCCTATGCTCTTCTCAAGCAAAAAGCGGCCAACATGATGCATTTCATAGAGCTCGTTCTCGTCGGGCGCGTGATAAATAACAAGAGTATTAACCAGGAAATTCATCACGAGCGTTAAAAACTCTTCCCAATACTTGTACCAATCGGCAGAAACACAGAGAGAATCCCGACTAGGTTGAGGATAACGGATTGTAAAGGGAGTAGGACGACAGCGAAGTGCGCCCCCTTCAGAATAGACAAACCTATCATAGCAAGTATCGAGTGATACGTCATCCAGGATAAGAGGACTCAAATGAGGCGGAGGAACCCCCTGGTCAATAGAAAATGTGCCCCCATAAAAACCAGGAAGGTGACCAGACGTTACTGACAAAAAAAAATCTACTTCGCCTACCTGGTCCACCCTCCGAGAATCAAGGATCTCCCCTTCAGTCGAGTAAAAGGTGTAGGGAGTAGGCCCGACATGACCGTCAGTGTATGGAGAAAACCGGAATTTGGTTCCAATATCCATGTACCTGGAAATGCTGTCAAGAGTCTTGGGTGACTTCCTCTTATAAAGACGGGCGCGAGGGAAAGTATACACCATAGGGTCCTGATAGACTTCCCCATCCTCGTTGACCCGTTCCACGACATCGTAAATGGTAAGCGTTGGAACTGTCGGACTGAACCCTGGAAAACGATCCCAAGACCAAATTTGGAGGAAACTTGCAGGGACGAAAGTCTCAACAGTATGAACCTTAGCAGCCCTTTGAATGTCAATCACGAGCAAGTCTAAATGATGATAAAGTCCGCCTAAAACATGGGAGCTAGAGGGAAATATATGCCGCGTGCCATTAGAACGACCATCGGCATAAGTTCCTCCTTGATGGTATCCGTCGGGCTGAACTCGAAGACGTCATGACTTAACCAGAAAAGAAGAAATGCGGCCAATTGCAGTGTTTATGAATCCTCGCCATAATCCGGGCATTCCCAACGACCTTCTATCATTTTCGGCGCCCAGTACTTTACAAATAAAGGATAGGAAGAACGTATTTTCTTCTTGCTTGAAGTAGGCACGTCGATATCATCCTCGCCTATTAAGAATGAAAGACGGGCTCAGAATCAGCCGCACAAGGTAGAAACATTCTTTAAAAAGAAAGACAGGTTAAAGAGCCATTACCTCGCGTACCTTCATGTTCCTCGCCCCCTTCCAAATCATCGTCCTGAGCAACCTCGGTTTCCTTACCCTTTTCCGAATCATCACCGGCTCCCTCAGCGAGAACATTTCTTGCGATCTCTTTGGACTTCTTCAGAATGGTAACCAAATCCCAGTCTTTATTGCGCATACATCCGGCAACAGCTGACTGGTGCCAGTAGCAAGACCCATGGACTGGTAGCAGGGTAAACGCAATCACATCCTCGAGAGTAATGGTTGCCTCTCCCCAAGCAAGAAGGAAGGTGTGGAATAAAAAAATTCAACGTGTAACCAACTTGTTTAAGTCAGAATTACTACGTTTACACAAGAGACATTTCGACGCTTTGATAGCATCAAGAACGCCGATCCCTTCAAGGGTACGGGCATAGGGCTCATAGTCCACAATATAATCAACCCACGCGACCCAACCTTCCTGGGGCTTCGCCGTGGATTTATAGAAGATATTCGGGAGCTCATAATCGTCGCGGTTTATAGCCAAGCGAGGGATTTGCTCAAAGGGAGGAAACGACCACCTACCGCTATCTGGGCTCAATAACCACAAGGGGTCGGCAGGCAAAGGTGGTGGCAGTCGATTTAAGAGACGCTGGTTGAGGAAGTCGTCGGGGTACTCGTCGCTAGGAAATGGTACGAAGGCGCTTTGAAGGGCGATGTTTCTGTTGAACATGGTGTGAGAAAGTAAACCTCTTCGCGATCAGGAGGTGGGAAGACATCAAGGTTAACATTTCCGGCGCCTCCTCCATCTGGCGCGTTTTCAGGATTAACCTCCTCTTCTCGATCGGAGGCGATCTGATCATCTGGTAAGGGCTCGTGATCGCTCATTTTGGTAAAGGAAGAAGGAGAGAGAAGAAAAAACCCGAAGAATTAACTAAGGGAGAAGGAGGCATGACTATTTATACGAGAGAAGTTAAGGAAGAAAGGCAAAGGAAAGCGTAACCGCTCGCCACCGAAGCCACGACATCAGTTTGAGTGAGGAAACGTGCGCTGCCACGTAAGCCACGAACTGAGAAGATAACTGAAGGAGCGACTGGGGGACTTGGGTCTCCAATGGGTGACGGTTGACCCGGCATCCTGCCCGCCCGAACCGTCAGGGGACTAATGTGGATACCCCAAGTCTCATGAGGCCTAGTGGGCTTGACATGTGTTGCCTAAGCTTCACCTAGTGGGCTTGAGTTAAGGGATTTTAGAGGTCCAAAGGATGAGGAGTGGAAATTATGTAGATAAATGGTTAGAGTGACACATGGCAGCTTGAGGGTAAGAGCAGATCTCTATAAATAAGACTCTAATAAGATCATTAGGAGGATAACTTGAAGGGAGGATGATTTCTTCAGAGAGGGAGAGAGAGAGAAAGAATAGGTGAATCGCTACCTCTGTGACTCGGATCGGATTCACGTCTTACCCTATTCACATCCACCTAGAAAAATCCTGGTAGACTTTGTTTCAACACGCGGTAGCAACTCCATAATGCAAACACCCTTCCTTGCTCTTCGAAATAAAGGGCTGATGCCATAGCTTCCTGCAGATTTACAAATTAAATTATAAAGTAGCCATACAAAATCAACAAAATAAATCACACTAGAAGATAAAATATACTCACGACTTGTTCTTCATCCCATCCCCATTGTTCTTCGGCGATTTGACACACGTAATTTCCAAGGATACGACAATCATTCATGATCCTTCCAATTCTGACTCTTGTGCCAAAACTCGTATGCCTAAACTCTTGTGTGTTTGTCACACAAACGGAGACGTAAGCATTTATAAGAGCAAGATCATCAGCTTCCGTAAACTTCGAACCCATATTGATTTGATTGGTTAAAAAAAATCTCTTATATAGTAAAGATTCCAACATACATCATATTTCTTAGATTTTTTACAACATCATATTTCTTAGATATTTTACATCATACATTTTCACAAACTAAGGGGCTTGTTCTCTACGTTCCATGGAAATTTAATACATAAAAATCGACTTGGCGAAAAATCTCTGCCTAGCTTCAAACACTGGTTTATCTTCTTCGGGAACTTCAGTTTGTTGCTCTCTCAGTATCTTTGAACCCTTATTGAATTTTTTCAACTGAAGCAACTTCCATTCGATACGTTCTTTGTATGATTGTCCTGGATTTTACCAGTTTTAATAACTTTCAAGTTACCTTTCGGTTGCACTTTCATATTTTCTTTGCCTTTTGCTTAAACTTTCAGATTTTCCTTGCCTTTTGCTTGAACCCTTTGTAATTGGTAAAATCCCCATGGAGAGATTTTACCAATACACCCAATCTAACATACATAAGATATATATAAACACAAGGATCTATTAGTGATTTGTGGTGGTATTATTACATGGATTTCCATGAGAACTTGAAGTGTTCTTCATGTTCTTGAGTAGAGGAGTAGTAGAGAAGAAGATGGGATAGAAAGAGAAGGTAATAGAGACCATCCCTTTCTTTTAGGGTTACATCGCTTTTATATAAGATCTACTCGACGAATTTACCAAACTACCCTTAATGGGAATTCTATGTTAGAATTCTTCTATGGTGTATCTTTTCCTAGGCGAGGCTAAGTTACAACTGCCTTAGCTTGGCGCCACATAGCACAACACTCAACAATTATTTGTTCTCTTTTGCCGACAAGCATGTCGGCGACCTCAACTTCTATTCTTCTAACTTCAGCGAACTAGCCCTCTACTGGATAAGGATTGCTGACGCAGATCCCACTGAGTCAACGAGTTAACTCTGACAACCTGACCGCTCTGATCTTCTCATAAATGCTCAACTACTTCTCATCTTCTTTCCGGTGAAGTTTCCTTTACCCGCTGATCACAGTTCGCCTCCCATTCTTTTCACGATACCCGCTGATGTAGTTTTAGCGGCTCTGTACGCTAATGTGGTCCTTGGCGTTCCACCCGTTGATCTCTTATGCATGGCGATAAACCTAAAACTTTTGTTGATGATTCTGTACTTCTCACTGATAGTCTTCTTACGTAGCCTCACCTCAAGGATGCTTTTATTTGTAGAAAGCATTTTCTACACTCACATTTTGTCCCTTTGCTTATGGATGGTTCGCAGATTAATCCTTAAGCAAAATCTTCTTGAAGCGTAATCTGGTGCAGGCGGAGTAAGCAATAAAGTCTTCGAAGTAGCTTGGCTGGATCTATTCTTGATTTGGATGGCTTTTTTCGGCGAACTGTCTTGGACGAATCTTCTGTTGGCGGCTATGGCTCAGACTGACTCTGAGCTTTGGACTTTGGTGCGCTGATGTAAACTTGAGCGGATCTTCTATCTTCGACGGATGACCATTGCTTGTTGAGAATACCGTTGTGCGAAAGTCTATGGAGCTTTTTCTTCGATAGGCTGACAAGGTTCGGCGACCATTAATGTGAATGAGGTATTGGTTGTTTCCGCCGTCTTCAAATACATTCGTTGTTGAGTGTTGGTTGATGAAACTCTGGGAGTCTTTCGACGATCTTAGCTTGGGGTGAAGGCTTTATCTGCTTCTTCAACTGGAGGAGATATGAAAAGATTTGCGGTCCAAGGTATACTTCGGCGATCTTTGTTGTTGAGGATCCTGATCTGAACTGTCTACTTGTAGACTTCAGAACGGTAATTTTATATCAGCGGACTTTGCGAGTGACAGTTGATTGAATTTTTGTTGTTTCTGAAGGAACTGAGCGGAAGAGTACAACTTGCTTTTAAAATATACATATATATTTGCCCCTACTCTTGCGCGAGGTTCTGAAGAAACGCCTCTAGATTCATTGACTTGTGGTTGACATGTCTGCTTTCCTACTTTTATCGCTATGCCTGCTTTGTATTGATTTAAAATCCTTGTATTCACCAAGTGATGTCCTGCAAATAAATCATACATAAATTAAAAAAGGAAAAAATTTTAGCTTTGTATTTCATACACATGGTTGCCCCTTTTTGCTTTGAAAAGTAAGGAACCGAGACTTTTGAAAGCAAAAACAAAACAAGACTTGTGCACTTTTCTACATAGAAAATTGAAATTTTGACATTTTATATATGGCTCTGCCCCTGTTACTGATGCTATGGATCTAATTATGATATTGTAGTGTGATAATCTGAGTTAGTAATACTTAGCTTTTTGTTGGTGAACGGCTATTGTTTGATTACTGATGAGTTCGACGAGAGATATAAGGTTGAGCCGCTGCCCCATCGTGTATCAGCTGATAGTTATTGGTTCCGGCAAAAGTTCTTGGTGTTCAGCGGGTATTTTGTTTTAAAGTCGCCGATTCCTTTGAATGGAGCTATAGTTGTTACTTAAATTCAAGATTTCATGCTCTAAAGTTAATCAACAAAGCAAATTTATAATTAAGAAATAACACTGTCGATGCAAATAGTAATGTGAATTTAGTGATCGTGCCCCTGCCATGGTTAGTAATCCATAAGAGAAGTGGAAATGCATTTATAATGACGAGTGTATCGCAATTGAGCGTATAATGAGATGCTGTAAAGTTTGTGATACTTAGCTTGTTTGTCCGGCGTAAAGTAAATAGTTGGGCAGTTGCCCCTTGGTCAATTCGAACGCATTTGATGTTACCATGTCTATCAGCTGATATCCAACTTAATCCTGTGCAGGTCGGCGACATGTGTACCAAGCTTGAATTCTTTGGCGAAGACCGTTGTAATCAACTCCTTATCTTCTTAGAAAGCGGTGATGCTTGAAGTTCCTGTTGGTATGCTCTATCCAAGCAACTTGAAAGCAAAGTTAGTTTTTCCATTGTGTATGTTTAAAGTCATAGTGGGGTAATGCAAAGGTAATAATATAAGCGACATTCTTTGACTCATGATGAAGCTGAAGAGTACTGAGATAAAATTATTGTAAAGCTTTTTGTTATGCCCCTGGATGGCTTGCCGTGTTATGGAAATGTTGGTGGCGACCTTTGCCGAATTCAATTGTTCACCCAAATTTTTTGTGAGGAAGCATATGTATTTCAAGCAATGCTTGAAAATAATGAGATGGAGAGTCATTCTGTCGCCGAAGAAGATGAATTCCTTGCAGATTCCTCTTGTTTTTAATCCTTTTGAGGGTCAGATACAATCTTTACTTTGCTTTTCCTTTTACCGCCGGTATAATCAAATCCACTTGGTTTCAATGATGAGCTGACAGTTATCTCGCTGACCACATCACAGCCTTACGTTATCTCGCTGACAGTTATAAGGATTGCTGACGCGGCGGATCCCACTGAGTCAACGAGTCAACTCGGACAACCTGACCGCTCTGATCTTCTCATAAATGCTCAACTACTTCTCATCTTCTTGCCGGTGAAGTGTCATTTACCCGCTGATCACAGTTCGCCTCCCATTCTTTTCACGATACCCGCTGATGTAGTTTTAGCGGCTATGTACGCTAATGTGGTCCTTGGCGTTCCACCCGCTGATCTCTTATGCATGGCGATAAACCTAAAACTTCTGTTGATGATTCTGTACTTCTCACTGATAGTCTTCTTACGTAGCCTCACCTTTAGGATGCTTTTATTTGTAGAAAGCATTTTCTACACTCACACCCTTCTTTGCCTTCTAGCTGGAACCTTGACCTCGTTAATTTCCAAAACTTGAATTCTCCTCTGTTTTTTGGATTCCTCTATTTTTTTGTATCCCTCGCAGTATTTTTTTCCAGCGGCCTCTCTTACAACTCCGGACCAATCAAGAAATTTGGATGTTTCTCCCATTTTAAAAATAGAGTGAAAAGTGCAGAAGAGAGTAGAAATAGCTAAAGAAAGAGTGAAAAATTTTGGTGTGATTTTTGATTCAAGTTTTACCGCATTTTATAACAGATGGTAAATTCAAAATTATTACCGTTGAGTAGATGGAAAAACCATCGTCGACAGAAATTCCATCGAGGTCGATGGAATTTCCATCGTCGATGGTTTTTTCATCTGCTGATAGAAATTCCATCGACCTCGATGAAATTTTTATCGACACCAGTGCCCCATTTTGGGTTTGCTAGTCCCCTAGGATTGCAAAGGGGTCACTTCTCTAGGCTCCATTGAAACCGGCCTAATAAGAACCAGATTTTAGTAGAACATAAACTGACTTTTAACGTTAGTGATGGGTATAACTGTAATTAAACGGAAGCTTATAAATGGGGAATGGGTTGGTAGGCCTAAAAGAGGGCACATGCTGTGAGCCGTCCCAAAATTCTGCGAGCCCTCCCACCGTCAAAATTACCTTTTAGCCCTTGCTATGAAATGACTAAGTTATCCCTCAATTAACACTAGAAATTACTAGTATACCCTTTAACTAATTAACCTATATATTCTTAATCCTATCCCTAAAACAAAAAAAAAAACTCTTCTCTTCACCAAAACAAAACTTCTCCTCTTCTTCTTCTTCTTCTTCTTCTTCTTCTTCTTCTTCTTCTTCTTCTTCACCAAAAAAACTCTACTCTTCACGAAATCATCGAAACTCGTCGATTTAGGAAAATTAATTGCGTGTGTTCTATATAACATGTCGAGGTCAAAAACAAAGGCTAGAAATCGATCCAAACAACCACAATCTCCACCGGATCCGGATGAACCCACTTTTGCCCAAGTTCAACTTCAAAATCGAATCGAGTGAGAAAAAGAAGAAATGGTCGCGATTCGAAGATAATTTCACAAACCCATTTCATCATATTTGAGTCTTATGGTGTGTGATTGAATTATTATGTTGTTTCCATGGGTGAATCGAGAGATTTCGTCGAAAAAACGCACTTTCAGAGCCATATTCGGCCCCTAAAAAAACCCAGAATAGGGGCCGAATGCTCCATTTTCCCTGAGAATGAAGAACAGTTCGGCTCCTAAATCCTTATTTTTTTAGGGCCGAATGTATATTCGGCCCCTAACTCCTT